>OMNV01019843.1:187509-248830 GCA_900303265.1 Brotula barbata
CCTATCTATTACCACAGAAAAAACATCACTTTGGTTTGAAAATCAGATTTAAACGTCTGAATGTGCTGAAAACTCAGCATTTCACAGTCCAGACTACAGGAATGATATTTCCTAAACTGATCTACCAGATGCCACTCATATCTATAAAAGTGCAGTATATTTCTGTCTTTTTTTTCTGCTGGATGGCTGTGTAGGTTAACAAAGGTGCTTTGTAGCGGCCATATTTCATACCATCTTTTCCCGTGAAATCATCAGAAAACATTAAGGCCTATTTAAGGTCTTATCACACCGTGCACATTTTTTCCTCACAGAGAAACGTAGTCTGTCTAAATAAAAGACTAGAGAGAGTGTTGACAAGAGTTGTTGAAAAACAAATGCAGAGGACAGACATGTTTATAGTGATGAGACATGAGCACTAATGGATTGTAAATATTGGAATAAAAAGTGCCTTTCTTGGACAAGTTTCACTAAAATGCTGGTGTAAGGTCACTCATTCATGGAATACCAGTCAAGGCTGTACGTCCTGTGACTTTGGATCAGTTCTGAGCCTAGAAACTCCGAGGTGGTGTAATTTATTTTATATTTTTCTACATAATCTTCCAACAAACACACATATGCCGGTGATACAGGATAGATTTTTATCTGAGGCTCTTTGATGTTCCTTTCTTGGTTGTGCAAAAAAAAATCCTACAGATAAAGATTCCAACTGAAGCATTTTTATCCTTTTTTTATTGAGATGAAAGTAATAATAGCCATTATTTCTCCGTCTCAAAAAAAAACCAAAATCACAGTCAGCCGATATCTGTTTATGTTCACTCTAGGAAAGAATGCTTAAACAAATACAGCTTATAACTTATCAGTCAGCCCTGGTATTTCTTCCTTGTTACTAACTAGCCACTAACAGGAGTGTCTCTGCAAATGTTGAATAATACTAATAGACCACCCAGAGAGTACATATACTGTACTTACAAGTGTATTAGATGAGTGATTAGAGGCTGCCGTGTAAAGTATCCTCTTTAAACTCTCCCAGTCCTTGAAGGAAACCATATGCTGACATCATAATGGGCTACATTCATCAATGTCTGCGCAGTTTCTTCTTATAGATATCTAGGAAAATGGACAAAATGAGAAAAGTCAACATCTGATTCATGACACACAGACGAGATGCAATTTGTTTGTACTCTGGCTAGACAATTGGTGATAAGCAGACAGAAAAGGAGCCAAAATTTCATGCGTCATACACAAAAATGAAGCTTCTTGATACAGAGATGGGCCACCAAGCAGTTACGCATTGTGATGTGTGAGTGGAAAAACTGAAAATGAACCTAAATAATTCAAGTGATCGAGTCATTATCATCATTATGCGATTTAAGAGGTTTGTTTTATTTATTTTGTTTAATTCTTTTCATTTTTAAACACAACAGAAACAATTTATGCCGCTGCTATTTACCTTAACATTGATCTTAGTTATCAAGGCTGTTTTGCAAAATGCTCTGGGTGAAATTTGTTCTGAATAAAATTATAAATAATCTAAGAACCCATTTGGTTTTGTGATTAAATAGTAGTGGGGAAAGGATCCTTGTTAGAATTAACTAAAGAACAAAGAAAAAATTATCTGCCAGAGGAACTATTTTATCTAAGTGAATTTAATTTTTTTTTTGTTATCTAGATGTTGCAATCCTTTCAGATAACTTTAAATTTTGCAACAACCCTCAGCATCTGTTTTTGTCACTGCTAAAGCTGTTGTTTTTCACTGGTGACCTCAGCTGTTGGTAGAATCTGCATCGCTCTTGCCAGTAGGTTGCTGTGGTCCATTTCCTCTTGGCCTGTGTGCAGCTTTTTTCCTGACCATGGGCTTGTCAGAGTTCGGCTGTGTATTGTCTCGTGATGGATTCTTTTTTCCCTCCATCTGTGTTCAGTGAGGTCTGGTCCTTTCTTTCTTTCAGAGGCTGTGTAAGAAATTTATTTATGTAAAAAAAAAAAAAAAATCACATTCAGTTTTGAAAACCACACAAAGATGGTTCTGATAATCTATGTTACCCCTGATCAAAGAATTGGACCGGCCATATTTCTGCTGCCAGGTATGTTTGTTATCTCATATGAATAGTTGCACAACCGTACATCACACTGTTCTCCCCTTTCTTTGGGGATTTCTGTTGGACGTTTCTTGCTTGGTGGTAATGCCAATGACTGAGTTGAAAGACAGAGCAATGGGCTCACATCATGGAAAAGATTGTGGGATGCAGAGAGGAAGCCAGGCTCCTCTCATGAGGTCTGACTGCATCTTCCCAAGCCTACATGCCTCCCCTTTCCACTCCACACAGGAGCCAGAGAACAGTGAGCTTCCTGCAAACAGCAACCGGAGCCGAGAGGGACGATATCACAGATACATTATATAAGAATAAAAAAGATTCCTGCGGTTGGTGGACCAGAGGGTCCAGCGATCAGGTAGATTTTAGCATTTGCTCTATAGTGCAGCCCACACGCAGAAACAGAACCACGTTTAATCTGGTTTGTTTTATTCTTTTCATACTTATGTATGATACAACCATCATCTATACAAAAAAACACAGATGAAAGACTTCTTCACGCTAACATTCACACTTACATAATTTCAAAATCATCTAACCTGCATGTTCTTGGAGTGTGGGAGGAAACCAGCGCATGCTCAGAAAATACACACAAATACTACACACAGAAAGGCCCTAGTTGGGTTGGAACCGGCACCTTGTTGCTGTGAGGCAACAGTGCTAATCGATGGCAAACCTCACTGCAAACATATTCAATTCTTTGTCCCATGGGGATAAAACACTCGCTCACCATCACAATGACCTTAGGTTTGGCCCCTCTTGGAGTTACGTTAGGCTTGTTTGAGCCTCCCACATACACCCTCCTGATGGTCAAATGAGAGGGTTGATGGAGGTTGGAGGTCTTTTTCTTTACGTGCATCTGTACCAGTGAAGCAGAACGAATGAGTTTTGTATATCTGACAACACAAATGCAGATTCACAGCATCAGTTAATACATGGAGAGCAAAACACAGAGCTGCTGTTGTTGCTGCCGCTAATGAGGCTGATGTAAAAGCAGCTTGTATTCTCTGTAACATAGACTGGTGTTTTCACTGATGTCATTGCTATTGTTTTTGTTCAAGATTCATGCTTATCTCATCCTATAAAAGGTCAGGCATGAGTTTGAACTAAAATAACATCTGCAGTAATGGAGACATGTTGCATTGTGTCTAAATGTTCAAAATCCATTTTCCCTGTCAGAACAATTTAGGCCTTTACTTTAATTCCAGTCCGTTGTGGTTAACACAGGAGGAAATTAGAAAAGTATAATGATGAACTGTGTGGGTTTGTATTCATCATTATGCTTAATGACATCAGTGGATGTACAGAGGCCATTAATGGACCAAGGTAATCATATTGCTTATCAGCCTGATATAGCTTGGAGACGGAGTAAGTGACACTGAACCCTGTAACCTTTCCTTTTATACTCACATGACTATGCAGGTTGATTGGATTCATTTAGTGAAATAGTGAAATCTACTCAGGGTTTATCTCTTGCTATATAATCTCTCTAATTTGTTTTCCCATCCAATTTCATATTCTATTCTATTCTTTCAGATTCTCAAATTATAACAAATTAAATTTGGTGCCTGGAATAATCATTGTAATGTAGAGACAGCTCTCCATGTCATCCGACAAATGAAGATAAAAAAAAAAAAGGAAGAAAAATTAAAGTGCACCCTTATTTAAAGCCACAGAGAAATTATTTCTGTCGCAGCCATTTTTATATTTTTTTCACTCTTTCCTTGCATTGGTTGCACTACTTTTTATCATTATTTTTGTTATTGTTGTTGGTGTTTTATTGTTGTTGTTACTGGATGACTTTCTGAATTTCTTGTATCTATCCATGCATCCATCCATCCATCTATCTATTGCTCTCTCTCTCCCTCTCTCTCTCTCTCTCAGTAGTTTCTGTATTCTAGAAGCAGTCACCTTAGTATCCTTCGAAGGTTACTATCAAGTGAATGCTATTGTGCAACATTGAAGCACAATAGCAGGGATGGGAGCCTATCCCACCAATCATTGGGTGAAAGGCAGGGTGCACCCCATAAGGTGTCTCAGGACCAACACATAGAGACCTCCAACTTAATCACACTTCCATTCATAGCCATGGTTGAACTTTAGACGCTCTAATTCACTTACGTTTCTTTCTCCCTGCCACTAAATTACATACAGAGGATTTATTAACGAGTAATAAAATTCATGCGATGAGATGTGGTGAGACACTGAGGCATTCAAGGAATTTATGAGCAATAAAAGCAGCTGCTGTTTCATGAAATCAAATGTTTAAGTTGCTGAATTGACTAATGACCCTGCTAAGCTTACAGTCTCCATCTGAAAATATTTCTTCCACATGACTGACAGAACATCTGCAACTCCTTCTGTGATCAGCCACATTCATAATTTAGTGAGAGATGCCTAAAGAGGAAATGTTGAGCATTATTCATTTTCTAACCAATGTGATGAAGGTGCTGCCCGTGGCTTCCAGCTCTGATCGTTGTGGACTCTGGCTTTTCTCCTGTGCTGACACTGTGGTGAGAGAAGTTTTCTGCTCCAGCATGCTTATATTGAACACCCACCCAAATGTTAAAGCACTTTCCCTCTGGCCCAAACCTTGTCCTTGCCTGTGGGAGCCAATAAAAGCCCCCCTGACCATGAAAAGAATTTGAAAGCCCATGCAGATTTTGACTGTGCACAGGAAATGGAGCATCACGTTTCTCTGAATTTGTCAATGACTCAATTTGGGATAGAGCACTGTAAGAGGTGTTTACAATTCCACCTTAAAACAGCGTAATCCGAGGCTGTGTACCAAAGCAAACGAGATGCTATTTCTGCGAGACTAAACAGTCTCTGTGATGATTAAAAGAAAGGCTGAGGTCAGTGGACCAGCGCAGAAGTTAAGTGCCTGTCTGTGATGTAAGGAGTCGATGCAAAGTGCTAAAGCGAAAGAAAAGGATGGCTAAGTCATGTGGAGCACAGGGATTAGATCTGGGCCGCAATGGGGAAAACGGTTAAAAGAACTGAAAAAAATTGGAATTAGACAAGATTGGTAGGGGAATTGTAAAAATGGGGAATGCAATAGATTTCTGCACTACGGCTCTCTGCAACATGGTTTTAATATGGCAGCATTAACCAAACATTGGCTACCTTGATTGTAGGAAAAACACAGTTATCACCATCAGTGCAGTACAAAGTACACAGTTTGTAGTAAATGGGCTAAAACATACTAAAACATGGCGGTTTGATGCTTGTCAGTGCTGACCTGAGAATTGCTGTTTTACAAGACTGAA
The DNA here is from genome assembly GCA_900303265.1 of Brotula barbata. Taxonomy (NCBI): domain Eukaryota; kingdom Metazoa; phylum Chordata; class Actinopteri; order Ophidiiformes; family Ophidiidae; genus Brotula; species Brotula barbata. The sequence continues at coordinate 192,869 of OMNV01019843.1, forward strand.
ATCCACTGTAACAAGCTTAATAAACAAAAAATGCTTCAATTGTAGCCACATTTTTTACATGTTTGAGGGTAAAAGTTGGTTAAAAGGGTGCTGTATAGAAATAAAATAAAATAATAATAAAAATATTTAAATAAATAATTGAAAATAATGCGCAGGATTTGGCACTTTCAGGCGCACAGACATCAGCGGTCCCATTTATTACAGAGAAATCTGTTGACAAGTCGCTGAGAGATCCTGTTGTTAATAAAAACTAATATTTCAAGATAAATGACATTTTTTCCACGTTTTTTGTTTGTGCAGCTTGTTAAAACTAATATAATAGAGCACATGTTTTGCCCATGAAACCAGACTACTAAAACAAATTTTTGCTTCTATAAAAGGGCTAACGTATCCTTGTGAGACGTGCCATGAGTTAAATGGAAATAAACACAGCAACATTGCCCTTCGCAGAGACCTTGTTTGTTCTAAACTCGCCTGACATTTAGACCAAATAGATCTCTCAGGTCATTGAAAGTCGCATCTCTCTGCTTCTCTCTGACTCAATGCTGAGCGTTATTGTTTGCATGGTTGTGCCTGGGGAATGTTTTATCCATTAGCACATAAGAACAATCATATTTCCATTCCCTGTGTATTTCACCCCTTTGGCCAAATTGGTGTGATTTAACATAAATTGTACATTCACCTATAAATTCATATTTCACATGATGGGAATAATGGCAAATGTTCTTTTTTTACGTGCTCGATGTTTATTGACACCTTTAAACTTGTTATTACAGATCCAGCATGCCTCCTCTATTAAACAGCGGAAGAAGAGATTTTGTAGGATATTGTTTTTCTCACACCTTGGCATTTGTTATGGAGCCAATCCTGGGAGAGACGGATGTTTATTATCTAAGCTCACTGGACCTGGGGACAGAACATTTTCTGCTGAGATGTGACAGGTCAACAGTTCACAGCACAGTGCATTCTGAATGTCACGGTGTCCTGCAGTGAGCCTCCTACATGTGACTGTCCATTTTAATGTAGCATTAGTTTGAGCCATTAGTTTGACACTGTATGGAATCAGTTTTAGTAATAGTAGTATTTCTATTGTCCGCCGTGTGAACATTTGTCTTCATGTTGGCCATCATAAATAAATATCATAAATAAATCATGAATACACAGAACACAACAATCCATCTGCACATGTAATGACAAAAAAAAAACGAGTTGGGAGCATTATGATGGGGTTATGTTGAGTTCAGTCGGGTTGTTACTTTTAGCACAAAAGTCTTTCTGTAGACATTCTGTAATGTTCTCCTGAGGGCAGTTTGATCAATTCAATGATAATTTGTAAAAAGGATCAGACACATTTTGTTTTTGTTTCATCCAATCTAAACTACTTGGTATTATCTACCAATAATTTGGTGATATTAGTAATCATGGACAACCCATTTCTGTTCTTCGCTCGCAAGTTTTCCAAGGCCTGTGCAGTACATTCAATTCAACATTCAATGGTTCAATAGCTATTACTGAAATTAAAAGCAGGCAAATTCCATAAGAAATATGTTTTCCTCTTTCATTTACCAAGTGTTGTTTTTCTGAGAGTAATGGAAATTTGTCTCATTCTGTGTATATATATTTTTCATGTAATTGTTGAATTGATTTATTGCACTGTTTGGTTAAAAAATTCTGCAGCAGGGCCTTTTGTTTGATTTTGATACTGTAACTAATGAGGCATGCTTCGTTGTGTTGTACCCAGATGTGGCCAAAAAAGGTGATGGAATGTGGCATGCAGTGTGTGTGTGTGTGTGTGTTACCCTGTAGAGGCGCTTGATGACAGTAATTCAGATAGAGGAGTGTTGGGACTGGAGTATATGATTATCTTTACCGCTGAACATCAGCCGCTCTCGTCACTGAAGCTATTTCCATTTTTTGTATAGTGATTCTCAGACAGAATATTCCCAGCGGAAAGATTTTAAGAGGTAAATGATGTGCAGAAATGACACTTGGGAGATATGACCGTGTCTGAATGAGAACCCAGCCAGCTTATCAAACAGAGCCAATGGAACATGATTACCACTGACTCACCAGTTAACAAGGTGGAGGTTTGGAAACTGCAACCGTAATGTGATCCCCACCACGTTTCTGTCCACGTGCAGACTCTAATGCTTCCTGCAAACTGTGTGATGCCAGCACGTTCACCGCATGTCACACTGTGCGAGACGGACATAATAAGATCTCAGTTGTAATCTGTGTTAGTCCTGCACAATATCGAGCTCGAGGCAATGAATACCTGATGAATCCGAAGGCTACGACAGGTTGAAATGCATCCACTGCTCGTCATCCGTCTGGGCTGCTTCACATATGTTGTCGCAGAACTCAGATGATCTAAAAATTAGCAAAAATATTTTCAATATTATATCACGTGGATGTTGTGTTTTATATCACAATCTTGGCCCGCAGTTTCCCGAGTGCTTACGAGGATTTTTTGTCAGGATCGTTGACGGCTCAGTGTGTAGGAGCCTTATTGTCAGCTTTAAAACTCCTAGTGGACGAGGCTTTTCATCATAACATTACCGGGTCCATTAATCCCTCTCAACAGAGGACAACAAGCCTCTTGATTCTCCAAGTGATTAATTATCCCCACTTACCGCTGACATTGGAGCATGGGTAAGTGGTAGCTCTAAAACTGTAAACAAGGCCTGTTTATGTGTTGTGCGCGCATGTGTGCGTGTGCGTCCTTCTCTCCTTAGTGGTAAACGCAGTGCTTTCCTTTCCAAACCAACCAACAAACAAACAAATCATGGCTCTTAGCTGCATCTTCCCAGGCTGAAGCCTTCTGTGTTTTGCACTTCCACTGTTCAATAATGATTTTTTGTTGCCACCGCAAAATCTCCTGTTTATGGCTCAAAACAAAACAAGGCCGCCACGGGTTTATCTTTATATCAAACTCAGTAAATGCAGTGGAACGACCACAGCTAACAATGACAAGATTCTATTCACAGGTTTTATATATTAAATGTGAGCTTGTGCACCTTTTACCTCTTTGTACTATTTCCCACTATCTTACCATGATTGTCTCATTTCCTGATTCTCTTCTTCCAATACGTTTTTCAAAGTTGTTTTTTTCCCCCCTTATTTTCCGTTAGTGTGATAACTGCTAGACTGAATTTGACTTTTTCTAATGTTTTCTAATATTTATTTATTTACTTATTTACTTACTAATGCTGCATTGTCCTCAGTCATTTGTTGTGATATACCTTCCCACCTCCTAGCATTCCACGATACTCAATAAATGATGTAAACAGTCTTCATTTAGACATTTTTATTGATTTAACAAGTCATGCCAGCCAACTGAGGTCAGAGCAGCTGTTTCTGGCTCAGAATGGAAACGTTGACTTTGAGACATCACACCTTTTAAAGTAAGTGTTGAGTTGTCTGCAATGCAGCACTAAGTCACAGCTGAGCTGGGTTTGATCCTTGGAGATTTTTGCGAGATTTCCGTTTTGAGAGCCTGGACTGTGTTAGACTGTAAATGGAATCTATGCTGCTGCTGCCACGTGGTTACATTTGTTCTCCCCACGCACTCATTTTGTCACATTGCATGTTGGCTCTCTCCACACACTCATTTGGTATCATTACACGGAGGGCGTCTCACATTTTTAACATCTGATTTGAATAATTTCGTTCACATCCCCCCCCCCTGCCCCCCGGTCATACACGAACGTGTTTCTGAGCTTATAAATATGCCTTTTTCATTTTTATGACAAAGAATTTACAATTTCCATTTCACCATGTAGGCAGCATTGTGCCTTTTGCTGTATTTTTGAACACTGAATTCCCGGAGTAATGAGTTTATCACACTTAAGCTAAACAAATAATAGCTGTTCATCCCATCATTACTGCACATGTTGTTGCCCTGTTTAAATGGATTTGTTGATAATAAATGACATCACCTCATTCACAGGTGTTTTCACCTCATTTGGCTCCTCACAGGCTGTGCTTGATTGACATCTCCCTGCATTTCCCTACTTGCTTTTACAACTTCCAATCTGCCAAAAAAGAGGTCTCATCAGGGCATTTAACATGAACTCCATCCCTTCAGTTTCTCGGGTGTGTTTGTAAATGATTATTGTTGCAGTCACGAGCGCCACAAACACCAAACAATGTTCTTGAGAATATTTTTGTGGCATTCACGTCACTTAAGAGATAAAACCTTTAAACATAATGAAATTTCCCGTCATGGTTGTTTTAGATTGAATTTGCGGGCACACTGGGATACGCCATGTCACTTCCAGCAACACCATGTTCTTACACGCTGCATCCAATCTAAAGCTGTGGATCTTAATTTGAAGAACGGTTTGCATTATCTACGCAAAAGTTGGCAAAGCATTTCAACTTTGCTTTTTTCATTAAGCTATTAAGAATCCTGATGGAAAAAAAAACCATATTCATTAAAGGACGGAGTGAAAGCCACTTTTCAGTCGCTCGGCTTGCCTGTGAACGAACAGGAAAAGCATCATCAACTGCCTACTTATCATTGCATGCCCTCGCTGCCCTGCTGCTGTTTTCATCATTGTCTCGGCATGTCAGTGTCGTGGAGTGCAACGCCTCACGCTTAGGACCACAACAAATAAAAAAGATTTATTCCAGTTTAACATCTTTACTCTCACATTTACCCAGATTCATCATAAAGATAGCATGTATAGCGCTGAATGAAAACAGGGCAATGTGTCAGGGTGAATGTCTGTGCTGTGGCATGACCAGGACTGGAAACAGACCAGAGAGAACATGCAGACAGATGCTGCAGCCTTTTTTCCATTATAAAGTAACGCAGGACATTAATGGTTTTAAAGTGATGGAAGGAGGAGAAATGCCGTGAGTGCAGTGTTTAACCTTTGAATAATCAAATGTTGAAGAAAAAGCCTTTGTTATTCTAGTGTGGATGGTTCCAAACTTCAAAAGTCACTCAATTATGCTTTCCTGAGGTAGGCAGCATCTCTCAGGTTTAGCGGATGTGATATTTTACAGCATATGACTGAGTTTAGTAATGCATATATTCAGGGGTTTCTTAATTAACAATGGCCCACTCATGTGTATGAGGAAGAAAAAGGATTTAATGTAAACTATGGTGGGAAACGGTCTCAATTTGCAGTTATGTGACTACCAGGGGAACGACCCTCAAGCGCTGACGATAAAAAAATAAAATAAAAAATCTCTCAAGCTGTTTTGATGTATTTTTCATATATAGTTCATTGTTTTGCTCTTTAATGTTTGCTATTTTTCTTGCGTGTAACTGGGAAAATGTGATGATTTTCGTTCATTCTAGAAGAGAATATGAAATAATTAGTCCATAAAGTTGAAAGTGAGGAACAAAATGTGAAAGTGATTGTGTTTGTGTGTGTGTGTGTGTGTGTGTGTGTCTCTCGAGCTTCTGCAGCAAATATGCAGTAATCATAAAGCATTGGTGGATACAGTTAGAATGTATCTATTATCTATTATCTATGTATCTGTTCTTCCTCTTTCTCTCTTTCTCTGAAGTCTTATATACGTTCTTACTGTATATGGCAACTTTTAATGCCAGCTTTGGCACAAAAGCGATCACTTGGTCCAGCAACTTACTTGTTGAAACGTTTATTTAAACAGTGTCATTAACGTCTCTTGAAGATTCCGCTCCACATTCCAACCTGAAAGCTGCCCAGTAGCACCACAATTGAACCCATCAATGACAAGACAGCTCCACCAATGATATTATCCTTTTATCCTGACTCTCTCGCTTCTCTGCCCTTTGGGCCACTTACTGTGAAGCAGACAAGAGTTAAATCCTACCTCTTAAATCAGTGGAAATACAGGAGGGGTCTCATCTACGTGTGTATATAAACTGCATCTCTCCAGAATAACCAGTTGTTGCTCGTTCTTTCTGCTCATTAGATCACGGCTGCGTTGTTCCGTGAAAGGCTGACCTGTGGCTGGGAGCGTCTCTGTTCCCACTGGTGATGTAACAGAGCTTTAAATTAGGGAGAGCTCACTTACAGCTGGCACTGATTTGAAGTGACACGGGGCCAACCTCGGGGTTCATGGCTGCAAGGCTAATACGTTAGACATCAACATGAAAGACATCCGCTCTGTCAGTTAGACTCTGGGGCCATGCGTGCTGATGTTAGGTTACATCTTTATGTCTTACAAGGAGGGGATGTACTCGAAGTCAAAAGACATAACAAAAAACCGCAGAGGACCAATGCGTGCAGTATCAACCACCAAAGGGACTAGAGGTTTTCCTGTAAAACAATGTTCAAATTAACTTAGCAGTGTTTCCTTAAATGATGAAATGCGCTTCAGGGCTTTTGATCCATGATGTGATGTCCTAAGTCACAAAATCTGTTTCCATTACAATTTTGCAAAGTGAATTTTTATCATCGCCCTCCAACACAACCTCAAGCCAACATGAAAACCTCTTGTGCAATGTCTGAGTTGATATATGATTTATTTATTTATTTTTTTCCAGACCTTAATGTTTTCTTCATTTTGCAACTTCAAAATTGCAAAGTATTCTGGGAATGTGTTATAATCTCTCTCAATCAACATTTATTAATGGGGAACCAATTTAATCTGTTACAAATTATACGTAGCTTGGCATTGTGCTAGACCTTAATGGAGCCTGTGGTCTCAACTAATAAGCACTTAGACACAACAAAGAAAGTACGTTTTAAAGATTTTGATCTCTTTTATTGTCCACAAACAAATGCTCCATGTTTTTTTGGGTTTCTTGCGGGAGTGTTATGCTCGTCTGCATTATCTGCTGGTTTGGCAATAACACTGAGGGTTACAAGACGACAGCCAGGAAAACTGTAACAATGGCCAGAAAGTTGTTTGGGATCTCGCTTCCAAGTATGGAACGCATTTACAGAGAAAAGACCAAGAATAAGACAAATAACATCACGGGTGACCAGAGGCACTCCGATGTCTCCTCAGTTCAACTCCTGCCATCTGGGGTATGATTTCACCCCCCCCTTTATTTATCAAAAAATAGATCTAACTCTTCATTTGTCCCCGCAAGCCATCAAGGTCCTATGCAGGTTGACATCAGGTTGACATGATCCTAAATTCCACTTGGGCTTCTAGTGAAGTGCAGGCACGAGTTTTTCTGGTGTTCTTCTTCTGTTTCCTTTTGTGAAGTGATGTGATGACATGCCTCGTATCTGTGTCTGTATGTGTTTATGCAGAGTCTGCTTCATCAACGTTTAACCTCCTGGAGATTTCTAGTCAGGCAGATGATCGTATTTTCTGCCATCTGCTCTCCCCAGAAGTTTTGCTAATGCAGGTTGGCTGGCTGGCGTATCAACCGAAACAAATGATGAGCTCTGTCCTCCACTCCCTCACTGGTGGTGTTATTAGCGATGTATTATTTGGACCCAGGGCAAGGCATCAGAAGCGAAAAAATATAAGTGACAGCAGTTCGTCGTAATAGCGCCCGAGTCACCGTAAGAGAGCGTTACAAATTGTCCTTTTGTCCTAAACATTGTGCTGTACTGCAGCCCCTTTGGGTCGTAAGGATGGAGCTGTTTCCAATGATCTATTCATCTATCCATCCTTCACATCCAGATCAGTTGCATCAGAGCTGCATTGACAACTGTTAGATAAATTGCCTTGTATCCCAAAATCCAATGAACAGAAAGCTACAATCCTTCTTCCCAGTGGTTGAGGCTTTTTATTTCGGACGGTGTCATCCATCAAAGGGCTAAAATGTCAGCTTTCTATATCATAATGTACTAATCGGATTGACTTGTGCTTGAATTTTGTGCTCTCTTTTCATTCCAGTGGGTTTGTGTTCTGATGCCAACGTCAGTCAAAGTTAGATTCTAAGTCTCTTGTAGGGATTCAGACTTTTATGATATTAGACTTTCCCTGAAATGACCCAGAAAAACTGAGTCTCACGATATGAGTTACGATGGTATCTTAAACTTTTGTTGTGATTTTGCAATTTTGTGATCTTTCAGTGTCTTATCCACAATATACCGTAACCATGTTGATTATTGATGATGATGACGATGATGAGTAAAGCAACAATTTGGGTCCTAGAGTTTAATATAATTGATTTTTTTCTTCATCCATTTCAATGTTGCATTGAATAGAATTTGGTTTTTACAGTCCTGATTCCTGACGGTACAGCTTCAGTTGTTAAGGTGATGATATGATGTAGGACCTCTTCAGTTTTGGCAGATCAAATGAATGCATGCACACACACACGCACACACACACACATACACTTGCTATTAATGGTCGGGAGGGCACAGATGGCCCGCAGAAGACAGATGTTGATGCGTTGTATTGGCAAAGTCCGAGCTCACCATGGGTGGAAATGTTTGCTCTCCAATCCTCTGCTCTTCACACTGGATGTGTTTGATCAGCTGCTGGACATTATCCTGCTCTCCCTTTCCACTCCGCACTTCTTGGACCGCTCACCTAATTCCACTCTATCTGCACAGAGGCGTAAGCTGCACAGTTTTCAGCGCCACTGTTCCTCGCCTTCCAAAGATAACTCACTGCCTCTTTCCTCTCTTCCTCCCTGTTTGCTACAATAATCCCACGTGCCAAACAAACGCCAAGCTGACTGTCAGAGTTGCAAACTGGTTTGACGTCAGTTGTCACGTTGAGTCAGTCTCATGTGGAATCTGGAAAACATTGAAGCTGAGTAGGTGTCTCTTTTAGTCCTGCTACGTGGTGTAATGCATGAGGAACAGAAGGAAAGATGCAGATCCTGTATATTCTTTTCTATAATTCCCCTCTGTTTTTAATCTGATGCATACAGAATGAAAGTTACCCCAAAATGCTGCTGCTGCTTCGCTGTAAAATACCTCGCTTTCTTGAGAGACAAGAAGTAAACCCCAAGCCGTCTGCACCGTGTTTCATCTGTAGACTAGACCCTCTGCAAAATGTTTGAGTCCCCAGTCGTTTTGCTGGCGAGGACAGACAGACAGACGAGGACAAATGGAGCCCAGTTAGCCTCACAGTGAGTTTTGTGGGAGATTTGGGGATGATGTGGAGACTGAAGTTGGATTCCAAAGGGTTTTTGGGATAACATAATCCCCCTAAATCTGTCTTACATAACTTTAATCAGTGCATGTATTTACTAACAATTTTATGTTTTGGCTCAGAGCAAACAGCTGTTGGCTACTTTTCAGTCTTCTTTTTTTTCTGTGCCGGAAGGGCCTCCTTGTTTTGTTTTTCAGTCCAAATGGAGAGGCTGTGAAGTTGTTTCGTTCCCTTTAAATGAATCTGCCAGGCAAAAATTGTGTTCGTTCGTAATGAGTGTGTGAGCCGAGTCGCTGTGTGATCGCGTGAGAGACAAACCACGGGCCGTCGGTGTGGTTCTCGGGATGCTACATCATCACTGCATAGTGCAGATTGTAAATAGTTAAGCTTTAATGCCATGCATCCGTACAGGGAGAGAGGTACTAGAAGAGAAACGAGTGAATGAAGCCAATAATGGTGTCTTGATTCTGTCTGCAATCAAGTTGGCTGACTGCATCATATCAGGGCTTTTCATCATAAGGGTCCCGTTTCCCATGCCCCATAGATTGCCGGGCAATGAAAGCCTGTGTTACAGCGAAGGCTCTGCTTAATGTTTAATCAAATCCTGACTGTAAGAACCCATGTGCCTTCCATAGATTCATTTGAATATGACTGTTAGCTCAGCATCGCCTTCAAACGGGAGGAGCTAATTGTTTTCACACACACAATATCACTGCTTTATTTTTAGCTTATAGCAAAACAGGCAGTGATGAGATTTTAAGGGACATTAAGAGAAATTAAGCGTTTATTTGTAAATTGCAGCATTTTGGAGATACTGAGATTGCGGTCTGCAGGGCTTTGAATGGATCCTTAAGGATCCACAGAGCATAACCCATAGAGCAGGTGGAAAAACGTCCTAAACCTCCTCATGAAGTTACGTTTAGTTGAATAAATATTATCTTTAGCGGCCACTTGAAGGTGTCACACGTTTTCCAACACTTACCACACCCAACACACACATGCAGTCACCTACCAAATGCTAACTTATTCACACTGAGTTCGAGAAAGAAAAAAAAAAGTATTGAAAAAGATATTGTACTTTACTTGAGGTCACAAGGAAAAATCAGATATATTCTTGGAATGAGGAGACATACGTGATCATGAACAGAGGCTCCTTTTGTAAATATACACCATTAATTGATGTATGATGGTCCGATAGTGGTGTGAAGTGAAAAATGAGAAGGAACTGTCGGTGGAGATTTAGAGTGCTTTATTCTTTCATTTGCCAAATTGCCCTGGAGACGATCGATGACCTATTCCTAAAATGTAATCACAACAACTCCTCTGACCCTCACAAGCAGAGCCAGATTCACCGTAAATCAAGAAAATAAATATATGTGGTTAAAGAGAATTTTATAATCATGAAGGTGCTTGTGTTAGAGGAGCAGACATGATGTTTCTAAGGCTCCCTGGACTAAACCACCACCATCAACATAACTCCTGCTGGACACGGCCCACCTCCTCTCCGCCAGACTTTTCCTCTTACTGCCACTTTATTATACATTCCTTCTTTCCTGCAGTCATAACCTGATCCCCCCCTTGGATAAATACACAGCGGTCAGGATGAAATGAGCTTGTGTTGATGGAGGTCATTAATAGATGAGGTACTGGAGGTTCACAATTGTTTTTAACTTTGCTCATTTTGCTGACTTCCCTCTCTCAAAGCTGTGGTTACATCCTCAGAGCTTCTGCTACCAACACAAAGCATCTTCAGCTACATCTCAGTGTTCTTTAAAGTCATTATGGATACCCAAGGCTCCATTAGTCCACTTTCACAATGCCAACGAGTCCCAACAAAGTCGTTGAACAATTACGTGAGATCTAGCTGTGGAAGTTACTTTGCCTCGATAATAATGATAACCATGGTTATTGAGAGAACGGCAGAGTTTTTGGTTTCGATAAAAGACACTGAACTAGAATTTCAATATTTCAGTGCAATATAAAAGAAAAAAGAAAAATTAATTCTCACCAGGTCCTTAATCAGATGAACGTTAAGAAATTATTTTGACAAAGCATGTTAAAATAGTTAAAGGCCAAAAAACGGTCAAAATGATAGAACATCTGGGAACGACCTCCCTCCTGGTGAGCATTTTGCGCTATCACTCTCCACAGCTGTACACATCCTTGTCTGCTCCAGCTGTGCAAGCATCTTGGAGGAATTCATTAGAGGAGACAATCCTGAACCAAAAAGTAATCGTTGCAACAAAATTACTCTTTTTTTTTTGATTTGCTTGTTTGTTTGTTTACATCTCCCTCAGGGTTTCAGTCTCCAAAGTGAATCCATCAGCATTGCCGGAGCTACTGAGCAAATGGAGCTCGGTAGAGAGTTTTAATCTATCAGCAGCAACAGTCACTCTCAGGCGTACAGACAAGATCTGATGTCAAACACCATCAAGTCTGCACATCACGTCGTCATGTTCCCTCATTCATAAACGTAGCTACAGTGGAAGACACAATTAATTAAATATGTTACAGCTCTTTAAAATGCGGATTTTAATCTAGCCATATCCCCTGGTTCTTCCGAATACTCCTTGTGCATCAGAAAGTGACACGTCTGTGCAACAGAAGCTTCAGTTAGTGTGCTGCTGATTTACAATTCTGCTGTGCAATTTTACGAATTACCCCCATTGTGTGTCTTTACGCAATCTTTAGTAAGGCCATCGAAGCAGCCATGAAACCTTAAACAGGAAGTTACAGTGGTGCAGTTGGTCCTTCAGGCAAAGACTGGATGTCACCCTTTAATAGATGGTCACAGTCTGGTCATAGGATGCATTAAGAAGGTCACACAGATGTTAAACTGTCCACTTTTGCTCACAAGGCCTATTGACTGCAGCAGGCAAGGAAATCCATTCAGGTCAGGGTGACGTTGGCGTTTAGAGGTTTATTTCACAATTATTTGTAATCGTGGCTTTTAATGCGACAATCCGGATAATAAGCAGCCAATCTGTTTCATTTTGCTGACTGAGGAGGTTTATGAGAATTCAATACATGACACGGATTATTAATGTTTTCAAAAGGCTCCGCCTAGGCGTGCTTCCTAATGTTGCACAATAGCATTCACTTGATAGTAACCTTCGCAGGATACTAAGATGACCGCTTCTAGTACACAGAAAATACTGTTCGAATAGATAGATAGATAGATAGATAGATAGATAGATAGATAGATAGATAGATAGATAGATACCATAACCTTGTTGGAATAGTGTGATTTATTAATCTGTGAATGACTGGGAGGTGATATTTACATTTCAGCCACAGTAAACATTTTCATCACCTCACTCTTTGTATTCATGAGTATAATTCAATCACACAACATACTGAAGAACCTCAATTTTCATTTCTAATCATAAATACAGCTCCGCTGGGCAGATTATTATTTTTCTTTTTTACCGTTTTCTTTGCCAGAGATTAATTCAGCTGTACAGACAAGCCTGGAAATGGGATCCTTGGCGATGGTGCCGTGGTGGGAACACTTCCAAAACACATTTTGTTCAATGTCAGAGTCAGAGTCAGGATAAATGAGGAAATTAGGAGCAGAGTAGATTTTGATGGGTGTGAAAAGGTGACATAAGGAGCTTTAGGGGAGTTAAATGAAACTGTTGCTATGGCATTTTTCTAAAATGATCTTCATCGTACAGTATACAGCAGTGTGGTATATTTAGTGCAAACTTTGGGCCTGTGACTAGAATGCAATAAACAGCTTTATGATGATGGAGCGTTATTTCAGAGTTCAAGAAAAACCCTCACCGTTTTGAAGTTAATGCATCAAAAAGCTCAGTCTCCTTGCGGCTGCTGTCCCTAAACATAATCCAGAACAACACGAGACAGTGTCTTGGGACCGTGTCTCAAGCATTTGTATGCACACTTACAAAGTTGCAGTCTGACGTGTATTACAGCCTTGGAGCCTCATCCACATGACCTGACCTGAATATCGCATCCCATCTGTTGCATAGCTGAGACACAAAGTTAGAGCTTGCTGTCACTTACTGAAGTGTAAAATCCACTTTGCACAAATCCCAGATAATAAAAGCCTCATTACTTCTGTTTTTGCTGGGAGTAGAGAGACAGACGGGCATCAGAATGAAGTACTGAATATGTATGAGTCATGTGAGTCATCAGACGGCATTAAGATTCAGATCTGACATATAGCCGTATATGATTTCCTACTTTATCTTTCCGAATACATAGGCAAGCGCTACTTTACATCAAAATGATAAAACATGTTCAGGGGAAAGGTGAAGAAAAAGAATGGATCAAGACCGTCTTTCTTCCAATGTTCTTATCTGAATGAAGCAGAGTAAGTGCTTTGTGTAAAGGACGCAAACTTAAATTACACCGCCCCCCCCACATTTAGACAGGAAGGGATTGTCTCCTTCATCTATGGTTTCACATGCATCTTCAGCTCTGTGGGTCGATAAAAATAAATTGCCGTCTTTCTCTGGCAATAATTATAATTATGATAATATTCCTGACAAACACTGTAGCACAAAGTAATTTTCCTATTTATTGTCACTGGAGCAGCTCAGTGAGAGAGTCAGTATCTTCAGCTTTGAGAATGACCCTAATTAAAGCATTCATCTTAATTTACCTGAGGACATATGAAGTATGTATAATCTATTATGGGACGATTGCTGTCTAATGCAAACATAATTTGATAATTTTTTATGTCACGTACTTCGAATTTTTCTTGCAATAATATTTGTTTCAGTAATGCATGATTTTGTCTTTTTTATTTTGACTGCACAAAAAAAGATCTTGCTTGAACACGTCAGTAGCCTGGGACAGGATTATAATATTTATGACATACAGAAAAACACACCTTTACATTGACTAGATTAGCAATAATTGTGATTGTACAGAGTCAGGATTGTAACATTTCTTGAGAAATTTTTTATTATAATATTGCTTTATGAATATGATGTTTGACGTTGTTGGGAAATAGACAAAAAAAAAATCAAGTTGAAAACTAGAAACGAGAGTTTCTACCTTCCTCATCCTGATGAAGAGTTTGTCAGCTTGTAGTCTCCACTGCCTCTCTCTCATAACAGATGTGAAAACGTACACTAACATTGTCCTGTGTAGCAAAATCATCAAGACTCAACAAGTCCCAAGAAAGTGAGGCTGAGCTTTGATTTCTTCAATATCGATTTTAAACCAAAGCTTCAGTTTAATGATTTATTGTCACTGTGTGGCAGGAAGCTTAGAAAACCCATTTTGTTCTTTGACACTTGAGGATTTCTGCCGCTGTCTTTACACACCTTTCCTGCTGTCTTTTCATTGGTCAAACAGGACTAATAGAAGGCCTGGGATGGCACCATTTTCACTCTACATGGTACATTTTATTTGTTTCTTTCCTCGCGTCTCACGGCCAACATGTCTGCTTCCATTGTTCAGAAATCAATTAAATTGTTTGTTGAAAGTTACTTAAAAATGTACAATGTGCGGTTCGCTCGGGTCTCAGATGCATTTTTATTATTATTGATGAAGTGATAATAATTTTCTCTGAGAATAAGTACTCAGCATAATTTGACGGTATACAAGCGGGGTGACGTTGGAGGCTTCATCATTTCAGCGATTGACTCCGGCAGTTCCATTTACTGCTTTCAATTGCCCTTTGACGTGTATGGTAAGTACAGACGGTTAAAAATAGATCCATCAACCCTTTGTCACTTTCATCACAGTAAATTTGTGAGGTCTTTCAGCAGAGAATAGAAGTGAATTAGTGTCTGAGAGAGCAATTCAAGGAAAATTGCCTTTCTATTATCATCATGTTCGATTTTGGACCATCATGTGTGTTCAAGCTACATCCATAAATCAGACTACGGAAGCTTTTAACTGTCATCCCTATTGCAATTACATGAAGTTAAATTAAATGGACTCATCTCCACTTATTAATATGTCTGCTTTAAATGCTGCTTTTTTCAGTTAAAAACAACATCTTAACTTACAGTTAGTGTGGTATGGCAAAGATTCCTTAATCAATTTTAAGATACACGACTGAGCACTGAGAGTTTTCCTTTAAAGTGTTTTGATCATCACCCTACCTCCCAGAACCACGTCAGCCAGTCAGTCTCATCTCGGTGCTTCCACTATCTGTAACTACATACACCATCACGCTGTCGGGGATATTAGATTTATTTAGTTTATTCTGTGATTCTAATCTGATTCTGCACACAGTTGATTTAATTTGTGATGTTAGTGAACAGAAAATGCAGGGGCATTGACAGAATATTAGGCTTTGATGAGATGAATCACTTGAGGTTGCATGTCTGTGTGTCTGTGTGTGGGTGTGTGTGTGTGTGTGTGTAGATGTACGTTTAGAGGGTCTTCATGTTACACAGAGATGTAATATTAGTGTACTGGGTTACTTTGCCCCTGCATGTGTGTACCCAGGGGACTCTGGCCAACCTGACAGAGATGATAACAAACCTCTCAAACATGGCTAATGAGCTCTAACAAGCCCACTGATGACGCTCACACATTAAGCAGAGCAATGAATGTCTGTTGAAGAAATTATGTGGCACCCATCCTTCAGCCAAGACAAAAACGATGTGAAACAACACGATAAATCTCCAAATCTGTTCATATCTACTTGCTGGACTGACAGGTTTGTTGCAGATTGATTTGACACCATGAACAGATGGTGAATGGGCAAAGAAGTAAAGAGATTGGTAAATAGTATGAATATTTTATTGTTTGGCAAGAGCCAAGAATGTTACGGCCCATACTCTTTTAGCTTAAGGTGAGGAAATAAGAGCGTACATTGATCAAATCGCCAAATAAGGAAACATCATTTTATTTGGTCGTTTGTGATATGATATCTAATATACCCAAATTAAAATAAGCTTGTAAAAACTTTTCAACCTTTTTCACACGTTCAAACAAATAACAGCATCATTTACTGTCTATAGCAGATGTATGCACTAATTTGACCATCTGACCCAAAGCACTTGCTACCCCCCAACAGTTTTGACTAAATTAGCAATGCTCAATGTTAGACTTTAAGCCATACGGACTTGAAGTAGCTTGTTGAGATGTTAAATATTCATAAAAAAAGAAAACCTTCTGTGCATTCGTTCTCTCCAGCTGTGCCATGCAGTGAATCCTGGGAAGTGATGAGTGCCTGAGAGCCGAACAGCAGGAAGTCAGCCAATTTATGGTCCAGCCGCATACAATCTGTTTGTCCATATCCGGCCATAAACCCAGTTCAAAGGCCCCAGGGGAGGAAACACTAACACTGCATCCATACGTACTACAGTATAGAGTATAGATTATCCATCTTATGCCGACCAGATTTCCAAATGTCCTGCTGATATTTTGCTCCATCAAGTCATTTTCAAGGAACAGGAAGGCAAAACAACATCAGAGTGTTACAGTAGTTACAGTTGCTCTTGTTTCCCTCTGTAAGGATGAAAATTACATTGAAAGTCAGTTGATTTCCTACATGTCTCTATCTCACCTGTCAGAGGCAGAGACTTTTACGGGATGCACAATACATACACCGCACGTTTTAAAGCTAAGACGTGGTAACGTGGTATGGTATAAAACAAGTAATACAATTTCCTGTTTTCCTTCTTGTCCACCAGTAGCCATCTACCAGATACTGCATTGCTGTTGTGAAATGTCATAATGTCATAATTCCTATTTTATGATCAAGTGAAGTATTAAAAAATGCAACAAACCTCATCACAGCTCTCAGCAGTGGTCCGGCATCTGCCTTTGTTCACGGTGAAGATTTGCTGAAACTGAAACTGAAATAAATAAGTGAATAAATAAATGTTGAACAAATAACAAACATAAAAAAAATGTATAGAAAGTTTAAATCGCTCAGGTGAGGGCCCTTTCAACAGGTGAATGAGTGTGCGTGACACAAGAACAAGAGGAGTCTAATTGAGACACTATCAATTAACCTATACTGTGACCCTTAGCCAGCCGCAATAAGGAACAGTGTGTGCTATGGAACAGCGGCCGACCTCAGGGTACGATCAATACTCACCTCTCTTTCATTACGCTTGCATTCACTGTTCCAACGTGGCACTGAGACAGCTGGTCCCAGCCAGCCAGCAACACACCAAGAGAAATCATCTGCGCAAGCTTTCTGTATTTTTGTTGTCATCGTTACAGATACTCACAAAAGACAGCAAATCATAAATCATTCACATACATCGTAATTTATTCTATCACCATTTGGACAAATTTCAGAATAGCAGAGCACAGCACGGTATTGTCTGCCGCTGAGCGCAGTCAGTTTCAGTCCCGTGGGTCATCACACCAAATCTACTCAACATAACACCTGTAATAGAATCAGATGGGAGCCGGCTTTGGGCCTCAAGAAGAATACATTCAGACAGAGGCACGTTTGAGCCAGAAAGGGGAGTGACACAGCTTCAAATACATGTGTTATCTTGTGAAAGTAAAATAATCAGTGTACTTCCCATTGGTTGTCAGTACGCTTACATTTCACCTGATGTGCAAAAGAAGAAAAACAGTGAAATCAGCAGCAGTGCCTGGAGCTCCCAGCTCAATTCTGGGCAGTGGCTCACAATCACCGTTCCTATTACAATCCTCAGCAGACAGTGATGAAAAACAGTCACAACTTGCATTTATCCAATCCAACAGAGCAGCGCCTGGCTGAAGTGTAAATCTAAAGAGGAGGGGGAAAACAGGCGCAATTTTCGGAGAAAGCTGCGAGGTGATGTGGTGTAATTTACCTCTGTGATAGTTCCGTTCGCAGCAGCTTTCACAAGAAAACACAGTTATTCTCTCAAGCCTTATATGGGTGTGTGTTCCTGGAATATCCTGTGGTGTGATGTATGCTATAAAGGGACTGACTGGATGACCTCTGACCTCTGTGCACTATGTGAAGCCACTAGCGCTGATTATTTCAGCCCTTCGCTTCTCAGGCTGCATCCTGAAGAGAAGCTCCGCCTTATCTCACTGTAACACACCATCAAAGGATCCTGAAATACTGAAAATACACATATTCCAAGTACACACGCAGACATGCATGCATATTGAGTGCAATCAAATAAATCACCTGTATGAAGACACACACACATACATATAATATATATATACACAGTATTTACCTTTATAAATTAACAATGTGCAAATAGTCTTACATACAAAGTCAAGTTGAGTCAATTCTGCCCAAACTCGAAGGATCTTGCAGGAGCCCTCCCTCGTTGAAAATGAGTGAAACACATGTATCACTGCTATTTTGAGTTTCTTTGTCACTTCTGGCATTTTCTCTGAGCTTTGCGTATTTCTCTGAATATTTATAAGAGACTTATTTGGATTGACTTTGTTCTTCTAGTTTGCAGTTTTGTTCAGGAATACGGCTGAATACACAGAGTCTGATTCGGACAGGCAGCCATTAGAGATATCTGCCTGAATTTTGGGATTCACGCGGCGCAGACTTTGATGTGACCCGTGGCTCAGTGAAGCGCACATACGAGGCGAATGAAACACACAAGCCGCGGTTACTAAATCTGTGCAATCTGCATGCATGGCAAACTATATTCCAGATTTCTTTTATAAGACAGAGTAACCCTCAGGCCAGAGGTGACGCATTCTGTTCAGTCAGTGTTGGATTCATACTTTATGCATGTCTGACTTTTCAGCTCACGTCCATATGCTGAGTATTTTTATCCTTAATTTAAGTGCAAAGTTTGAGTTCTACCGTGTAGAAGTTCATATTGTAAGCCCAGTTAGACAACATGTCAGTGACCGGCAGAAAAAGAAGCATTTAATGACACAGAAACTGCAACTTTTCCCCTTGAAAACACACTTGGCACATTTACACAGTTACAGTCCAAGCTCTGCAATATTCAAGGTTTAAGCTCGTATAAAAAACATGAGTGATTATAACAAAACATCCAAGTTGAGCAAAGATCTCTTTAGCTTATTTATAATTTATACCACGGCGCCTCTTGACCTGTCTTTACGTCCGTGGAGAGCAGCTGCCAATTTCAATTTCCCATGAGCCTTTAACGGGGTTACTTGAACAACTTTACTGTGAGACGTACAGTCGACGCAATGTTTTTCTTATCCTGTACATTTTTGTCCAGACATTAGGAACATGAAATCCTGTGTGTCAGGTAAGTCGTTTGGTCTTTTTTTGTGTGTATGCAACATTGGTTAATTGTCCAGTTTGTCTTCTACCTCTAGTACCACAAAACACACATTTGATACACAGCACAAATCAAAGTCGAGGCTCAAGCAAAGACCCTGTGTCTTTTTTTTCTTTCTTTTTTTTTTTTTACATTTTGTTTCTGCTGTTGTTATCTGAGGTTTCTGTGTTTTTTTTTCAGGCTGTCCTATTATTTTACACGGTCTCTACACCTACTTCAGATGCTCTTGTGTCATTGTTTCCTCACGCAAATCCATCCACGGCGCATTAGACCTCTGTGTGAGGATCTCTGCCGCATTGTTCTCCATTCCTGGGCTGTGCAGAGGCTTGAGTGCTGCTCGTTCTCCCAGTGACACTGATCCTGGATGAAGACCGCCCTGACAGATGACTCTATCAGCCAACCTCTTCACAGCCGCACAGCGCAGCATTTCAGAGCCAGATGAGAGCTGGAGGCCCTGGATATTTTTCAATTTCCAAGTTTTCATTTGAAGATCATTTCACAGGTGGCTCTCCACGTTCTCTCTTTGAGCCTCGTAACACCGCGCCTTCTCCGTCACACAGATGTCCTCCACTAAGGTGCAGCTGCTGATGCTTCCTTTGTGCAGGATGGAGGCGCACTGGCCGGCCGCCTTGCTGGCGTCCATGCCATTTTGGCAGCTGGCTACGAGCATGTGCCTCTCCTCGGGGGTGCAGGCCGGAGTGGAGTTTTTGGCGATGTCTGGGAGGTGGGGCCCTCGAGAGACGTGGTTTACGAGACTGCCACTTTTGACGTTGGGGGTGTTGCTGTAGGTGTGGCGATACTCTTCCTCGATGTTCCTGCCTAGCTTCCAGCGCATCCACTTTTTGAGGATCTCAGACTGCACCTAAAACAGAAGAGAAACAAAGTAGACCACCCAATTACTAAAAAGGCTTTTTATACGAAGTTTAGACAGAAACACATCATGTTGCAAATAAAAACATTCACCTCTTTGTTGACGAAACAGTACAAGATGGCCACCAGCAAACCCTGTGAAGACAGCAAACACTGACTTAATCCTACGATTTAACTCAAATCTCTGTCCCTTACTGCCGCTTACAGACCGTGAGTTCTGTTGGCAGTGCGCACACACGCAAATAAATGTGTAAACAAATATGAGCCTCATCCATAGTCATGTTCAGTTGATATTTGGCATCAGCATCCAATCTCTGTCTGTTCTGTTTACTTGCTGTGTTTGTAAAACTGCTTCATTTTCATATTTGTAATTGTGTTCACATGCTAGAATGTACTCCATATTTTTGGCAAAATGGATATTTATTTGCATGATTTTATCAGTCGTTGGTTTGCTGTTTACGTTCTACTGAATATCTCAATTATGTAAACAACTGGTCTCTAGCATTTTGTTAACTGTGCTTGAATGTGCTCTCGCTCTCTCTCTCTCTCTCTCTCTCTCTCTCTCTCTCTCTCTCTCTCTCTAAAAAGACCACCACCAACCCCTGACGGCTGCTTTTAAACTTGACACACGTCTGTTGTGTCCCCTTGACACACGGGTTGCCTTCATCATGTCACTGACGCAGACAGTTAGCGGTTTTGGCAGAACATTATGTTAATGTGATCTTATCTGAAACCTAAGTAAACATAGCACTTGTCCACTGTCTAGAGAAGAGTAACTTAAGATGTATACAACAGAAAGTTTTTAACAGGCTTATATACTTGGTTCATTACATCTAGAATGACACTTAAGGCGTTTTCAGACCTGCAATTTCCTTTTTTTCCAAATAAGGAACAAAAATGTCACAGTGCTGGATTTACAGCTGGGTTCAGTTTGATTTCAGACAAAAATGTTCAAAATAATTTGAATTAACAGGCGTTTTTGTAATCCGTTTACATCCAAATAATAAGGTCACATATTAATGTAAATCTTTGGATGCCGATGTAATCAGATGGCTGTCACGGGTAACTAGGAGAAAATGTAATCTGTACTCAAAGGACACGGATCAAATCTACTCACAAGTTGAAAATCATCCCGCCTGATTGTCTTCCCACTCTCATTCATTCAGTAATGACTTCATTGTTATTACCTGCATGCATGAAAGTTCTCTTAGAGTCAAACCTGGAAGGATGAGAAGAAAAGGTCGATGAAGAGCTTGGTCACACGCAAAGGGATGGTGGTCGTAGTGGACTCATCTGTCACAAAAATAAAGACCACGTGATGGATACCCAGCAGAGGGATCAGGGTTAGGGTTGACTTAGCCAACCTAAGATGAGAAAGAACATATGTTTATAAAGAGGAAGTATCATTATTATTATTATTATTATTAATCAATGTAAAAAATAAATAGATAGATAAACAAAATCCTCAAAATTTCCAATTACCTGAATTTGTAATCTGTATATCTCATCTGATGTGCACGCAGTTTCGACACAAGAATTTTAATGATATGGATGAATATGAGGAAGTTGATCTGTGAAAGACAGAGACACGCTGTGTTGATAATAATAATAATAATGCTGTTCTCACCAGACACTTAATAGCAGATATTATTATAACAGCAGCAAAGCTTTTTGTTATTGGGGGACCCTGACGCAGGCAGTGGCATTTCAAAAAGCAGCCGGTGTTCACATGATGAAGATGACTTGTGATGTGACCTTTTTATTCACATCTGCACCGTTAATTTTATAATTTTAAATATTATTAAAGTCTCTCAAGGCAATTTTCAAGCCGAATATTTGATTTTGCAATAATCTGTCTGACCAGTGAAGCACAATATGTATTTACTGTGTATAAGTGTATAACTTGAAACACACAGATAGCCACCAAAATTCACACATCTAACTGGAAAAGGGCAAGAAACAACGTATGTATTCATACAAAATGTCTTCTGCTCATAAGCTTAATGCTTGTGCAAAGTGTACACAGTGTATACGAATATACCACGATGAGCATGCTGCTATGATAGCATATCACATGACATAATCAAGAATAATATTCAACATACAAAGAAAACACAGTCACTAGAAGTGGAGAGGAAAAGCCAACATTTGGAATTATTAGCATCACTCCTAAAAAAACAACCTTCCCTAAACTCAGCATCAACATAAAATTATTACACATACGAGGAAGAGATGACTTTATGTATTTGGATTAAGTAAAAAATATATCAAGTGCACATAATCTGCATTCATCTGAGTTTTGTTATATTACTAGCAAGTTCTCGAGGCATCCAAGGCTCTCTGGTTGTGGGCGTGCCCGGAATAAGTAATCTGGCACCTATTCATAAATGTAGCATTGAGCTCCACAGCGCCGACCCTGCTCAGTCTGTTCAATCTTCTGAGACATAAAAAATCATATCAGCTCTGAATGATTTATAGGTGGCCACGACCAGTTAAGTGTGGTTCAAAACTTATCAATCAGGTCTTGTAGATTTTAAACTGTGTGTTTTCTAAGTAGGTGATAAGGGAAATGGTGAAATGGGGACATGTGTACCAGAGGGAGGAACCCAGCCTGCTGTTCCTGCAACAACTCAAACACAGGAATTCCTGTGAGATACAAGCCACTTAAGCCGACGATTAACGCATGGAAAATACTGAAATGTCTGTGTAACTGGCCTGACGTAAGAGCCGTGACAAATTGGATTTTTTACAAACTCGGGCCTGACCTTTACAGATCAAACCTACAACAAAACCTACAACAACCCCACAGTCACAGACAGGACCAGGGGCCGGTTATACTGAGGATATGGTCACAAAACCACATTGAATCCCAAAATCCCAGACGCCCGACCTACAGCAGCAACATTCAATAAATAAATCAGCAGTCTTTAATATTGTATAGTGTAGGCAAAGAAAAACAGATGATGAAAAATAAGATCTGTCAGTGGAAATGCATGGGTGGCAGGTCCACGTTTAGGATTTTGGAATACATTTTTCCCAGTGCGGAAAAATTTACACCTGATAGAGAAAGTTGGCATTGAGTGAAATAAAAACTTCAAATATAAAATGACGAGAAAAGACAGGTAGAATGAAAGAGCGGAAAGGTTTATACCACGACTGCAAGCAGTATTGGGGAACGGATGATCCACCAGTAATTCATGTTTGTATTTTGCTCCCAGCATCTATGAGTAAAACAGAAGATATACCAGCGATAAAGTAGACAACAAGTACAAACATCGAACAAATGGAGTATCAATTAAGCATCAATGGCAAACTGTCCTGTATTCATAATATCAACTTTTTCTGTCCTTTCCAAACAGTGTATCTCCAATCTTGGAGAGGATGCGATGAAAACAGTGAAAATTTTAATTATGACATTTGATGAGTGTTAACAGAATCATAATGAAATCATTGGCCATTAAAAATAATTTAAAATAAAATAATTTAGGACCAAAATTTCACAGCATCACTTCACACTGATAAAGCTAGGCACATGGATTATTATTATGACATGTTTCACCAGGCATTCACTTCACATTGTGTAAAACCTATAGTATCAAGATCGCCGTCATTACACAGTTTACAGGGAACAAGAGGTCACATTGTGTCGCTCCTGGTGATGTCTGTAACCATGCTCTGCACTTTGGCGTCTAAACGTGTCAACCTTCCAGACTGCTGAGAGCGAAGAGACGCACACATCAGCACACAGATGTTAGTGTTTTTATGCCTTACATAATAAAACAAGGTGTCAGTGTAGTTTGGAAATAACAGCCACACTGTCCATTTAAACCCACTCTCATCATGCATGTGTGTACATTAGATGAGACTGCAGAATAGAAAGTTTGAGGAAGGGATGTTAAAATATTGTAGAACTTGTCAGCAAAATTCCTATCCCGCATGTTTGGAACGATGTGGATAAAATGCATCTGTATGAGTTTGCTGCAGTCCAATCTTCACATACGCGTAGTGCCTCATGCGGTAAACTGACCAGAGTATCACTAACATTCACACCGCCGCACATCTGTTTAAAGAGGCCAGCTTCACCACCTATATACACCCGGTGTCACTGACTTATCATATGTTAATTCATTAATTAATTTAATGGAATAAAACTACACCTTCTACTCAAAAAAGTCTTTATATAAACTTTTTTTCATATGCTTGTTCATCCATACTACAGAGATTCTGTCTTTGTTTTTGATTTGCTTTTTTTTTCATGTATTGTGTATATTATATTGAACGTATTACATTGTGTTAAACAAATTGTACTACATATACTTACCCCTGATTTTCATATAAGTATTTTGTTACCACCCAGGGAACAAGGAATATTAATGGGGCACCTGTGAATAAATGAGGGAAAACAAACATTTTACACAACATTTAGCTGGTGTTACTTTATCCACACACACACACACACACACACACACACAGAGAGAGCAGGTCAGCTCACCCCAGCCAATGCACAGGTAGATGTTGAAGTAGTTTCTCTCTGTAAACACGATGATCACCAGCAGGTTGTGCAGGTAAATGCCTTCCACCAGCAGCCAGTAGCTGTTGGCCATAATACTGTACTGCATCATCACCGCAGCAATGCGACAGCCAACGATTGTCTGTAACACACAGAGAAGACACTTCATTCAGAATTGATGAGAGATCAAGAAGTCTCACATCAAAGCACATTTAGCTGTGGTTGTTGATGAGTGGGGAGATCTGCGTTCTGGCAGATGGGAGCTTCTTTCTGCCTGCAGTCATGAGACAGTCACAGCACAACAGCAACTTTAATCCCAACTTCAGCCACCGCTAACACACACACACACACACACACACACACACAATTCACAATTTTGTATGTTTGTAGTGTGCTTGTTACACATTGGAAAATTTATCTAAGCATAACCAAATAAGTACTTGTGTAACCCTAACCAATGCATGAAGCTAATGCTGCATTCGAGTCTTATGGGGAATTGGGAAATACCAATCGTACAACGTGAAAACTTGTAAATAAAGTTTTATGTACAATTCGGAAACTTGAGGCTTCGCCAGGTTGCCAGTTATGACCTAATATATTACATTAGATTATATGACTACATCATTACTTTTCCCATTTTAATGCATGGTACATAAAGCTGAAAAACTTGTTCTAGCAGAACAGACTGTGCCTGAAACAATTCAATATATCTTTCCATAAAGAACAAAAGTAGTAAAACGATCTTTTGCACGTCCAACTTTATAATTTCATGTCCTCTGTTGGGTTCCTGAGAATTGCTCAAATGCTGAAATATGTATCACTTTATGATTCGGTACATACTGTGTACTTGAACGCAGCATAACCTAAAACCTAAAAGCAAGTCTTCTTAGATATAGGTGAGTCCGCTCTGTGTTGGAAACCTTTCTATCCTCCTCATGTTAGGAAAACCAAACACACACGGACACACACACACACACCACAAACGCTGTTCTTTACTATTTTACCACAGCCCATGACTGTTAAGAGATTTTTCCGTTTTAAAAATAATGCCCAATGTTTGTCCAAGAACAAAAACAGTAGATACATACATGGATGGATGGATGGATGCATGGATGGATAGATAGATAGATAGATAGATAGATAGACAGACAGACAGACAGACAGACAGACAGACAGACAGATAGATAGATAGATAGATAGATAGACACTGACCTCATTGTTGACCATCATCTCCACTGGCGGTATGGAGGCCATGGGGAAGCCCTGCTCTTCCTCACTGCTGATGTCATGTGCTGTGGTGTTAGCATCCATGAGAGCATCTTTGATGAGGATAGACAGCGCTCGCAAGATGAAGGAGGCAAACAGATTCATATGGATGTTGTTCCTCATGCAGTGCAATTTCCTGATGAATGAGAGGCAACAAGGCCACTATGATTTCACCGGTTTACAACACGATCTGCTGGTTTCTACTGAGACGTCACTAAGTCTATTCTCACACTGGTAATAAAAAGAGAAACTGGTTATTACAGTCATACAGTCCTTTGAAATGTCTTTTTCCTGTGCACATATTTTCTATGCTTGCATCATGGTCAGGAAAATCTTGAATGAAGTATCAACTTTTACCTGAAGAATATGAGGATGCCGAGTGCCAATACCAAAGCCACTAGTGACAAGGAATAGCCCACTGTATACATGATCTTGATCTGCCTATAGTAGTGCTGCAAAGTAAAACACAAATGAACCAACGTTCAAGTTTGTAAACGGTGAGCAAGTGACACGGTGTTGATGTTATTAGCTACTTGAATTTCCTTCAGGATTAATCTAATATCTATCTATCTATCTATCTATCTATTATGATTCTGATATATCATCTCAGGGGTACTCTGGTGAAATATTTACATTTTTGTAAAGTCCTACTTGACCACCACAATAACAAGAGAGACATTCTTACCACTCTAGAAACATTAGAGTCACACTCGCTGGTATTCATCATCGCCAACCATTGTCCATTTGCATCACATTCCCGGTACAGCAGGCCGTGCTGGACTACAACACACATACACACACATTATGATTTACAGTACTTGGCAAGTAATTCATTTGCAGAAAGTTCTCTAAACAATTTAATTTGCACAAGACAGAGAGTGAAATGCTCTTACTACACTGAAAATCTTTGCTTCACTCATCCTAAGACGGGAAATAAAACTCAATTATGGACTAATTTGGACAAATCCGTACCTTTGTGGTACCATGGCAGATACCATGGACATGGTACACTGACAGTGGTGTTTGGGAGCCCATCGGGCCAACAGGCGTATCCCTTAGATGACCTGTTGCACACTAAACCTGGGAAATAAAACACAGAACGTGGATGATCTGATTTTTGTGCAGTTTCTAATTTGGAGTACAGTGAGGATGTGGGGATTTAGCTTAAGTTACATTTCCCTGTTTCTCTGGTAAATACTCCCATTTTGAGGTGTAAGTGTGTGGAGCAGTCAGGAGTTCCATTATGTGAGGCTCACCAGTGCTTGGTGGGTCTCTGCTGTGGTTGCGTTGACACTCTTCAGTGTACAGTTCCGCGCTATATCTCAGCTTATCCAGGGTAACAGCTGCAGAAACCTGAGGACCAAGTCCAACACATATCACGATACATCCACGGGGGGGAATAACTAAGTACTTTTGCATGGTGAAATATTATTTTGGGGCTTTCAACCGATTTATAAAATGATTTGCTGTTAACTGCATACATTTGTGTGGCTAATCGCAATTAATCACACATTTTTATGATGATAATGCAACGTCTTTATAAACCTCATTGGACAAAAAATTCCTCCAATGTATTTATTAGGAAATTCAGTTGAAATTTACGATCAATTTTGTAGTCTCACGTGAGCTCAACCGTGCTAGTTTGTTCCTCTCGTTCCTCAGATATTTATCAGAGGAGTGCTCGGTGCTGTAACTTGATAACTATTTATCACCTGTAGCCTACAGATATTTGGTGAATAAATAAATAGATTTGCTTTCTGTCCGGCTTTTCTAATCCAGAGACCATTCAAAGTGCTCTACGTTTGCCTCACATTCACCCATTCACACGCCGACAGGTAACCGAGGTAACCACGCAAGGCCCAAATGCTTCTCTGGAGCAATTTTGGGGTTAGGTTCTCGGGTGACCTTTGACATGGAGCAGGGGATCGGTTCAGCAATCCTCTGATCACTTGGTGATCACCCTAAGCCACACCAGCCTCTAAATGAAACTTATCATCTGGTCAAGTGTTTGCTCTGTCTCGAGGACAGGGGTCAACTGTGGTTGTGTTATGTAGCTCCGACTTCAGGACCTGTAGGACAGGAGGATCTATTGTGGCCCTACAGTACGAATGTGAAACAGCCCTGATCTATGGCTGATTCAATTAGATCCTTTTTTAAAGGGCGTTGACTTTGATAGCCCTAATTTTGACAAAAATTAGGTCTGATGCCAGGGAGTTCCACACTATCCTCCCCAGATCCTGACCAATAGGAGTCGCTGGTGCAGCCACGAGGACAGGATGCCACTCACAGATTCATGTAACCACACAAGTGAGTCTGAACAATTATCAAATTGATGTTACAAAAACTCCCAGCCTGTAGAAAAGCATGCAGTCGACTTCAACTCACCTAAAAGCTTCAAAAACAATTTTTTGTTCTTATTTATGTGAAAATACGTCACATTCCCTGTTTATTCTGGTACGCTACAGTGCTTCTGCCACTGCTGCATGCAATGTGACACAAATGTCCATTTACAGTAAGAAAGAAACAAACAGACACGAGAACTGGAGCCTCACACGCATGACGACGGAATGGCCAAATTACCTGAACTGGAATTCATTTGTTTCACTTCACTTCATATTTATACAGAAACCGTAAACATCCATCCTCACACTGTGGAGAGAATCCATCAGCATGACACCGTCCCACTCTAACGTGTTGTCAGTATGGGGCTGGGGGGTTGTGCTACTGTCTGGACAAAATGTCATATTGGCCCGTGCAGGCTCATGTTGTTAACACGCCAAAGTCCGAGCGTTTGTTTGGACTTTAACACCGCGACTCTCTGGCTTTTTTCACAAAGCAGCAGAGCCAAAAAAACAACAGGATCCCACAACGTGAAGGAAAAACGGCTAACACAGAGTATATACAGTATGTGTGTGTGTGTGTGTTTCAATCTATTCTCACTCCTTCCTTCATTTTTGTAGCCATTGCTCTGTTTGTTCTTTCCCTCTGTCCTTTTTTTCCTAATTGTTTTTCATTTCTTTTCCTTCTTTTTTGTCCTTGTTGCTGTGTTTATTTGTTTCTTCCTTCCTTCTTTTTCTATCTGTTGTGACGTGTTTTCATTTTACTTCATTCCCTCTTTTCCTCCTCCGCCCTTGTTTCCTTCATTGTCTCTTTTCAGCAGTACTTTTTTTTTACATAAACATTGCAAAATATAGTTCTTCAAATTTAAACCGTGGGCCTTTTACTTAATGTTCTTCTTCCACACATGTTTATATGTCAGTAAGTACGCATGTGTGTATGTGTGTGTGTGTTGGGAGGCACCCACCTGGATGCTGGAGGAGATGATGACTACAGCCAAAAGGAGGAACACCCGTGACATCCCTTATTCCTGCTGTTGGTACTAGGAGGGGTTACTGGGGCTCGAGGAAGGGTTTTCACTTCATAAGGGGGCTTATCTACGCTCAGCACACTGTCTGGATGACACACAGATACACAATCCATCAAACCTCACTGCAAACACACACAGTATTTTGCCTTGGCTCAACTTGGCCATGTGTAACAAGAGGACCATAACAGGAAAAGGCTGGGTCACATCAATCACACTCCAAAGCAAGAGATGAAGGCACGCATTGTCGGCTGGAGTCGGACAGATGTAACAGTCGGTGGATAGTTTCATGTTTATATAAAGTTCATGTACATCAGTGGATCTGTTTTGAACCCGTGCGATGAACTGATCAGCCAAATTGTAGTGAAATAATCGTAAAAATGAGGATTATTGTTTCCGTCGTTTCTCAAACATTTAAACTATTTCAATAACCTTTGGAAAGAAAGCTTTGTGGAGAATCACAAGATGAAATCAGTGCATGCTGGGAAGTATGTTAATGAGCTCACATTCATTTCTATGCATATGCCAAGTTCTGACACTGGAAAATAGAAACCACCAATTTCAACCTGGCTTGACATTAAAATGAGAAATAACTGATTCAAATTCATTCTGATTACCACTGATTTTATGTTCTTGCATGAGAAGATCCACTGTGAACCCTTTCAGTCTCATTCTGTCCACTCACTCACACTGTCACACAGGCAAGGTTTGTACACTGGAATGTCCAGAACATGTTGTTTATAGCATCGGTCAGACCGCCACAGTTGGCAGCTGTTCACTTTCACCCTCCAGAATGAATATGTGCCAGGGTTCACTCACCTGAGCATCGATCAATGCCGATGCAAACTCCACAGGAGATTTGATCGAAGATGGAGAACGGAACGAAATCTGAAACGTTTCTGCAAAAAACACCTTGACCATGGAAACATTTTTGGCTAAAACGTTTCAAATTCCATTCTGTTCTAGTCTCATTGCAGGGAAGAGGACACGCTCGCCTCGATTTGTCGGGAATGTCTCACGTTTGCTCGTGTTATCGGCTTTGATCGGGAGATTGGAGCATCATACTGCTTCCCGACAGATGTGCCTGCTGTGTATGATTCGTTTCAAACAACCAAAATCGTAGCAGGTTTTCAGCCGGCGCTCGGGCTGAACATGTCAACATGCTTCTAAAGTCTGGGAGGTTCCACTCTTAATCTGAATGTCCACCCCAGATATTGCGCTTTTCTGGACGTCAGACTTCAGATAATATCTAAAGCAAAGAGCCTTGCTGCCTAATGGTCTGTTCACTGTAATGACCACAGGATGCAGTTAGCATTAGCGCCCGAACAGACGGGCGCCTCGGGGATCAGAGCCACCCCAGTCTGGCCTGATGTCAGGTCTAGAGACGAAAGCAGGGACCGCTGTGCCCTGAACACTGTGATAACAGCGACAGCATAAGCATTAATTATGAGAGAGAGAGAGAGAGAGAGAAAGAGAGAGAGAAAGAGAGAGAGAGATTTGATGTGTAGAGACAAATCGATGCACGATTTTTAATGCCAAATCAATACAATGGAGTGAAAGTTCAGTTCATTTTCAGATAACGATGATTATACCATAAACAAATCAAGTTGCTTTTCATTGTCATATCAATGAATCAGTGTTATTTATGTGTTATTACTTGTGATTATATTTACTTAAACCAAAATGCACAAGTAAATCCATAAGAGTAAAAACTTCATTAAAATTGAGTCT
This sequence comes from Brotula barbata, assembly GCA_900303265.1. Taxonomy (NCBI): domain Eukaryota; kingdom Metazoa; phylum Chordata; class Actinopteri; order Ophidiiformes; family Ophidiidae; genus Brotula; species Brotula barbata. The sequence continues at coordinate 223,797 of OMNV01019843.1, forward strand.
GAATAGCGTTTATTTCCCACCATTTCTTCTCATACGCCAACCATTACAACATTTCTATGTCAGACCACAATTTTCTCAGGCCCTTGGTGCAAGGAAAAAACCTCCATCATCCCTCATGCGTCGTAAACTACCATATGATCCACCCTGCCCTATGATGAACAGACTATGTCATTCACACCAGACCTGGCCGTAAACACTGCCATGTGGATCAGATCTTACCGGAGAGCGCAACGCCTCACCAAAGACGCTTTTAGCACGTGTCCAGGTACAGCAGAGTGGCTGACGTGCACATGCGTGAGAGCACATGTTCGGGGTTGTAGCATAGCTGTTACGTTGTGAGTTAAGTGTTAAGTGTGTGACACTTAACAGGGATTTCCCTCCTTTGCTCTTCACCGACACACTGACGGAGCTGGCAGCACTTTGAGCAGGTACAATGATTAACCAGGTCCAGGCCCAGTTCACACTATGCTAAACCTGAAGTCATCTGTACACAACCTTTGTTCATACTGGAATTTTTTGAATAGTTTTTTTTTAGAAAAATGTTAGAAAGTCAAACGATAGCAAAATAACTACTGAGCGCTTTTTCAACTCCTGAAGAAAAAACATTTTGTTTTAAAGTCATCATGTAGTGAAGGTGGGCCATACTCTCTGCTTTCTTTCTTTTCTTTAGCAGGTTTTGTTATATGCACAAAGTACTCAATTTTACATTTGCCTTGATATGTTTGATCTCAAGGCAAAAATTGGGAGTAATTGTGACGTACACATGGACAGAATTTATTGATGTCTGCAGTTTATCAAGTATACACGACACCTTGCAGGAGGTGTCTACCATTAGAAATGACCCTCAGATGCCCGAAAATTTAGATTTATTACAGAATAATGCAGATCCGTTACTCAGAGGGAGCATATGTCAATATACACAACATATAATATATAAGAAGAACCGTAGAATAAACTGAAGTAAAGTTTTAACATGCATGTACAGTAAGCTACGCTGTGTCTGTTTCCTGACACAGAGTATGTACTGCTCACTGATACATTACTTTATGTGGAAAAGCTCCGTTAGCTGTCAGTGCTCAGTCCTCAAAGTCCAACAAGAAGGATAATACAAGCTGTTTCACCTGTTGACTGATGATAACCAACGCTAACAGGTCAAGAGGTCAGGGGCAAACATTTTTAGACGAGACCATTACTCCAGTCTTATGTTGCAGCGCTAACCTTAAAAAGTTTAAAAAAGAGCTGTAAACCTTTTCTATTTTATTGAATCTATTTAATCTAAAACAGTTTCCCAACAACATTTTTGGTCCAAATATTCCTACCACACCCCAACACGTACAGGTGTGATGTGACTCTTCTTCCTCAACTGCATGAATACATTTTATTCTTGGGTTTTAGATCTTTTTTTTTTTAATCGGCGATGTCTGTGGTGTGGAGTTTCCCCCCTTTAATTCACATCTGATCATTTCAGACGTGAAGAACTACCCCTGAAATAAATATTCGCCCTCTGTTGCGCTCAAACACACCCTGTAGACGTTCTTTAGTAACTCTCACTTTATTTGACACCTAAAATATGTCAGCTTGGATGCAGGACGATGGGAATCACAGTGGTCATTTGTTGGGAACTAGAGTCGAACTAATGGGAACACAGGCTAATTAGTCTTGTATGTTCCTCTGCTATGATCTGCAGCTCTGGATCCTTTACGATCTTTGGGAAAATGTGTCGATCGACCACTCACCTCTGCACTCAGCGTATGAATCTCTGCTCTCATTTCTCCCATTGTTTGTTCAGGCCTTTATTTTGTTCCTCCTCTTATTTAAGGGGTGGCAAAGTAGAGCCAGAGGGAATTCTTACTGTGTTTCATTTCCTGCTGTTCATTTTTTTTAAACGAATCACCTCGTACATATGGTTTAGTGTTGATGTGTTAAATGTGATGGAACATAATTAGCTGCTACGTGGCAATGCCCATTAATCAGCTTAATCAGTAATATTGATATTCTGTCTTAGACTTGTTCATTATTGCCACATATGGATACAAATGGATGCCGAAATGTCCTTAAGTCCCATTTCTTTGGGCTTTGACCACATATACAGTATAACGGAGATGTTTGCCATCTTGATTAAAACATCTGTATTTTTATCCGAGTGGTCAACTGGAAATCCTTTTTTTTTAGATTTAGATTACAGATTGTACCTTTAATATTAATTACAATTGAATTGTTAAGTTATTGAAATGTTATGATTGAATAGACGGACAGCTCTTTATTCCAATGATGCCTGGTAATTTGTCTAACAAAAAAAAATAGGCTGAAAACACAATTGAGTGACGCAAACTCCCAGAATGTCCTAAAATAATGTAGAATCTGCTGTGTGTTCAAGTAGACGTTGGCTGGGACATCACAATGGCCTGGAACAATGACGGCTGTTTGTTGGAGAGTACTTGCGTCTAATTTGATTACAGCGGCAAATAAAATTACAAAGGGGAGCACGTCTGCATGAATACAGCGAGACGGGAGCAGCGAGATTTAAAAACAAACCTCTTGGAAATGACAATAGCTGCGTAATTCTGAAAATGCCCCCGAGCCTCGCCGGGTCGTGTCACTTTCCTGTGTACGGGTGCTGCTCTTTGAGAGGGTGAGGCAGCACCCTAAACACTTTGCACCGCCTGCACTTGCCACAACCTCAGATGAACCCAGAGGATTTCATGGATCAGCTTTGTGCCTATATCTTGGATTAAATGGAATACCGCTTAATAATAATGCATGGTAGTTGTAAAGAAGCGACAACGTGATTAAGACTGTCACAATCGATTATTTTGATCAATTAATTAATAATCGCTTAGTCTTTATTAAATGGTGTCTTATAATATACTGCTAAATAAACTTGAAACACAATTCTTGATGACAGACTGCAACAAGGCTTCAATAAACAGAAATAATGCAGTATTTGTAACATGTATAAGTACGAGTATACAAAAGGATCTCTTTGGAAAAAAACGTTTTTATTTGGCCCTTCAGCATCAACACGTGCTTTCGTGGAAATTAAATTTCAAGAAAGCTGAAATTTCTACTTTTCTCTTTGACTGGTTGATTATAATTGATTGTTGGTGACAGCCCTAGACATGACTGAATGGTTGCTAGAGAAAATCCAGTCCAGCTCAAGTCCAGCTACAACTGCACCAGTGCTTTGATGGAATAATCCAAAGCAAAGCACATAACTGAAGTATGCAGATGTTAAGATGAGCATCAGGGGATGCACGAGAGGCTCCCTATCTGATGATGGGGTGATGCAGAGTTCAGATGAGACAGAGCGTCGTGCTGTAACACGTCAAGGAGGTGGGACATTGCTGATCTAGGCATGATGAGCTGCTTGATGACTAATCTGATCTCGGATTAGATCACACAGCAATTTCACAATCTGTTACAAAGCTCTCCCTCACTTCCAGGTATCTGACTATTCTCTGTCTAATTCCGAAACCGCTATGATGTCAGGACTGTTCAGGAAATGAATGACAGATAACGTTCTAATGGTACAAATCTAACCGACCCAACCAGGCTCACATCTGCTCCCCAACCACCTGCCCGCTTCGGGTGAAAGAACCTGCTGACCTGTTTGACACTATCAAAGAATAAAATGTCAGATTATCGCTGGTAAACAGGAAATTCAACTTGACAACTTCCTGTTGATGTCCTATTTTACTGTAAGTCATGTCTGCAAATAATAATTAAAAGCAGAGCAAAGATTCTTTGATTTGAGGCTACAAGCACATCCTTTCCTGTTCAAATTCAAGTACAAACAGTACAAAAAAAATCTGAGAATGAGCCCGATGAATCAGTGAAAGGAGACTTTCTGCTGCCACCAACAGCCTGATATGAAGATTATCACTGCTTCTTGAGGCTGTTCAATGGCGGACTGTGATGGACGGTCCTGCATGGGGCGAATCTGCGAGGCATTACAAAGTAATCATCACCTTAAAGGTTTAAATATGGCTTAAAATACAACCACTTCTCTTACATCAGATTAACCCTCCCGTCTCATCCATACTGATCAGACTTTTTGTTACATATGCCGACTTGTTGGGATCAATCATGTTCAAGGTGCATGATGATCGAGGGGCTGATCCTGTTTAATTCATAATCTTTTCACATTGACAGCCAAGCACACAGGCTCACTCATTCATTTCAATGAGACCTTGCACCCTGTATCCTCCTCCTGATACAGACGCATACAAAGTAATGTGAACCTTGAAGGGTTGCACTATTATCTTTCCAGACTCATCCCATATTTCCTCAAAGGAGTTCAACCGTTCATCTGTTGTCTCTCTATTTAGTCTTAATTTATTCATGACTTGTTTGCTTTGCATTGTTATGAAAGTTATAATTGATATAATCTGAGATGAACATCGGAGCACAGAGGTTTAGCGTTGAAGTGATGTGTTTACAAAGTTTTATCATTTATGTGAAATCCTCTGGAGTGAGGTGAAAGTCACGATGGAAGCTAAACTTTGTTGTGAATACCCAAACTCTTTTCTACGGATGCCCTGAGACGCCAGCAAAAAAAATTTGTCCGCTAAAAACTAGCGCTAGAAATCTATTTCCTATATTTCTATATACTGTATATATTATTTCATTTTTCTTTAAAAAGAACAAGAACATAGTACATTATTTCAACCGGTGGTAGTATACCACTCCCGTTAGCTATGCTGACGCGAGCTAGTGAGGTTAAATCACAGCAGTGCATAGGCAGGAATACGCCGTATATCTACTTATTGTTTGGGTGAAGCATTACTAAATCCCCTGTGATGCACATCTTCGTTACATTGTTGGAGAGAACTAAATTCAACCCTAACCCTAAGCCTAACCCGAACACTAACTCAAACCCTAACCCGAACACTAACTCAAACCCTAACCCGAAACCGAACCCGGAACCGAAACCAAAACCGAACCTTAACCTAACCCTAAACCTAAATCTAAGTCTAATGCTAACCCTATCCCGAACAATAACCCTAACTCTAACCCAAACTCTAACCCTAACCCTCACCCTAGCCCTATGTCTAACCCTAATTCTAACCATAACCCTAACCCTAAACTTAACCTTAACCTTAATTTTAACCCTAAACCTTAACCCTAATCTAACCCTAACCCAAACCTAAACCCTAACCCTAACCCTAACCCTAACCCCAACCCAAACCCCAACCCCAACCCGATACTGTCCCTAACCCAAACCCGGAACCGAACCATGCCCGAACCCGGAACTGAACCTAACCAGAACCCCGAACTGAACCTTATACGAACCCTGAACCGAACCCGGAACCGAACCTTACAAGAACCCGAACCTGGAACCAAACCTTAAAAAAACCTGAAGCCGGAACTGAACCTGGAACCGAATGGGGAACCGAACTTTAATCTTAACCTTAACCCAAGCCCTAACCTGAACCCAACCCCGTCCCTCATCTGCACCTGACATTTACCCGAACCTGTAACCGAACCATACCTGAACCCAGAACCGAACCCAGAACTGAACCCTAACCTTACAAGAACCCAAACCCGGGACCGAACCCTACACAAAACTGAACCTTACAAGGACCCGAACCCGGAACTGAACCCTAACCTTACAAGAACCCGAACCCGGGACCGAACCCTACACAAAACTGAACCTTACAAGGACCCGAACCCGGAACCAAACCTTACAAGAACCCAAATCTTATACAAACCCGAATCTTACACGAACCAGAACTCGAACCCGAGATGCTGAAAACGTTACTCACACTTGTTTTGCAGTTTACATCTAAACTGAAAACATAAAATGAATGAAACAAGTCACACATGTCATTGTTTCTCACATCAAATCAGGAGTCTTAAACTTCCAAGTCGAGTGTCAAGTCATTAATTTATTTTTGTCGAATCGCTATTTACAATGGTATTTACGATATTGACGGTTACCTCACAGTATGCCTTTACCTAACGTCATAGTTCTCTCCAACAATGTAACGAAAACGTGCATCACAGGGGATTTAGTAATGGCTACACCCAATAACTTCTAAAAAACAATAAGTAGATGTACAGCGCATGATGTACTGCTGTGATTTAACCTCACTAGCTCGCTGATGTCGGCATAACTAACGGTAGTTGTAGACTTGCAACGGTTGAAATACTATGCTCCTGTTCTTTTTAAAAGAAATATATGAAATAGATTCCTAGCCTTGGATAGTGGTACCGAAATCAGTACTACAAAAATAACACTTTTTTGCTTGCATCTCAGGGCTTCCGTACTTTTCTGGTGACGGCAAATGTTTTTCCGTACTCTCCACAACAATGGAAGGACATGCAAACTGATGTAGGGTGGCACCCATAAGTTGATGTTGACTAGCTTTCGGAGGCCACCTGCATGTTTCCACAAGGGATTATGCTTGAGTAATTTAACACCAAATATCTCCAAAATCAGTGTCAATGACCCAGTTTGGAACCTTTACATTTTGTAAAATCTCCAGCATATCCCCGTAAGATTCTCATTTTTAAAATTACTCGTTCAGCTCTAGCTTTCTCAGCCCATGTTGTCTCAACTGCAATTCATATCACTAAACGTCACATTGATGCTTGTGACCGCCCGTACTCTTCAACCCGAGCTTTTCCAAAAAAAGTGTCTCTGTCTCTTTCTACATAATCCAGGACATGCCTGTGCAGGATCGCATCCCTTATTAAAGCATGTTGTATAAACTTTGTACAGCTGCTAACGACCAAGTGTCCGTCCTGATCATGACCATACCCTAATTTGGTCAGCCTGTCTCTGGGTTTCAGCTGTCATGACTGTTGGATTTGTTACGGGACGTGCACTACCTACCGGCTAATCGTTTGCTGCCTGCTGGCATGTCTCTGCTGTGAAGTGTTTGGAAAATGTGGCAAGACTAAGCTTTTGCCCAGCCTACATCTCTGCTATTACATCAACACACTATCATACATTACCCAGACATACAATGTAGCTTCTTCAAACCTCAGTCAATATGGTAATGTGTTGACAAATGGATTAGGTGTTTTTTTTGGAAAATCTTCCACAACTGTGTTAATGCTGCAACAACGTGAAAAAAAGTCAATGGGACGTCGTGCTTCATTGAATATGCATGAGGGAAAATGCATCATTTCAGAGCAATTACTGCTCACACACAAACTAAGCCCGCATGAGGACACAGGAAGGGTACATACAGGGTAGTTTGCCAATATTTCATCTAGAGACAGAGAAACTCATTCACACCGAAAGGCAATTTAGAGTTTCCTGTCCAGCTCACCTGTGTGTCTTTCTAACTGTAATAGAGAACCATTGAGGAAGAACATGGACCTTGTTGCTGTTTTGAAAACTCACAGGGTCAGGATGGCTCATGGTCAATACGCTCACACAGCTGGAAAATGCCTACATTTGTACAAAGCGACCGCTTACTCCCAGCAAGTGGTTTGTCCCATTCTCCGTCTTACAGAGGTGTTTACAATGGAGGTAGAAAGGTACAACTAATTTACAGCTTCCAGTCAATATGTAACGGGGCCTCCCATTAGCCTCGAAATACATCTGTTTTACAATACCTCACGCTATGTGGAGTTCAAGAGTGTTTGTTTAAGATAACATGACATGAGCATGAACATGCCCTTGACATGAAGTCTGCAAAAAAACCCACAAAAAGCCTGTTAACATTTCAGCAGCTGAACAAAGCGACTAACCTCTGAACTCCAACACGTTGGTCACTGGTAACGTCATTGTAATGTGGGAAAACGGTGCAGCGCACAGTGCGACTCATCGGAGTGGATCAATGTGGTTATTCACATATTTTAGTAAACAATCATTTCCTGTTCAGAGGTCACATCCGTTGAATGGGAACAGGATGCTGTGATACACGCTTGTATAACATTGGAGCTGCACCTGTACTGTGTGTGGCTGTGTGAGTGTCTCATGTGGTGTGCGTGACCTTGTGTGTGGGAGAATTATTTGGCTCTGTTTTATGATTTTTCATGAAACCAAAGGCATAACAACGAACCTCAGTGTCCTGACTCAGTTCCTACACTCAGACCTACGGGCAGGATTTCATTTTCGCCGGTACGCCATCCTACACTCGTTCTGTTCCACGCAGCCTTTATTTGAGCCGTGTCATCAAAAAGAAACGTGGGCCAAAATAATGATTTAATTCAAGAGAGCAGTCGGGAATAAAACTGACAAAAAGAACTAAATGAACTGGGGGTTTCTTTATGATCTGCACTAAGAAATCATCCAACACTAAACATGAACATTTGTATCCTCTACCCCTAGAGATATTACCTCGCATTAACGGAATGTTGGGTTTTGGTTTTCCAAGTTTTGGAAGCGGTTTAGATTATGGATAGTGTCAAAAAGACTACGTGTGGTCAATTGTAGAATTATTGACTGTAATGATTCATTGTTGTTTCATTTATTTTATGACATGGTGCGGTGCCTTAAAGCTCCGCTGTACAAATTAGATTGTGAAACTGTCATTGTTGAGGATCAAAAACAAGCTTTTGTTCACATAACACAGGCTTGGATCGCCGACTCGGCAGACGATCAAGCTTTTAACTTTGTGAATTATTCCTCCCTTAATTATATTTTTTATATACTACTTTGTTTGACTTGATATTATTCTTGTTTTTGGACAATGTCAATTCAAACGTAGCAGCCTGGTTGTTTTTCGACCAGACCTGTAGGTGAATTATGAATAAATAAATGTTTTTAGAACATAATCTCAAATATTGTCAAACCAACAACTGCATTGAGTTTACAGTTCCATTAAATTTCTTTAATTATCATGCGTAGCACATGGAAGTACTTTTGTTCGGCAAAGTAGCATTCCTTCTCTCTTTAGTTTTCTTATTATTTGCGTTTTCCTTCTGTATTTTGGCAGCTGTGCCTAACCGGTGTGTAGGTAACGATGATTGCTAAAATTTTCCAACATCCTGCGGAATGTGGAAAATACCCTGATGCAAACTACATCAGTGTTTCTTTTACCAGGGAAAGAGCCGTCAGACTTTTTGCCAGCTCTTGACTTGATTGACATTAGCCAATTTTATCTTGACAAAAATGTTCATCAAAGTTGTACGGCGGCAAACTCTGATTGGTCAAATCAGTCAGCAAACATCCATGATTTTCCTCAAGCATCACAACATAATTTCAATTGCTCCCTGCTCTGATTATCAAAATCAGAGAGTTGGTATCTCTGATCTAGTTTACACACATCTGATTTAACAAAATAGGTGTGGATGGAGGTGTGTGGAGAGAGGGAACCCACTCAGTGCTGTGATCCACTGTCCTACATTCACAAACATTTCTGCTCCATCCAGAATGAGGAGGAAGTGTATTCCCTTGTCCCCGGATAATTTAACAAAATCTTCCCGTTTCTGAACATCTACATCAAATGACTTAAGAGATTCAGCAGATCCAGGGAAACTGCCTCAATTTCCTCCCAGGAGAGGCTTTGGAGGTGGAATATGCCTGAGCTGTCTCTTCATCACAAAAATCTCCAGAGTGCCATTACCCACAGCACGCAGTGCCAGACATACCACAAAAACCCACACTCAAAGCACACTGCAAGAAACTTTAGCTTAACAAGCCACTTCTGACTATACTAAAAGGAAGATGTATTTTCTTAATGCAAGTCGGGGAAAAAATAGGAACCGGTAGACTTTAATTTCCAATAAAAACCACTGATTTCTATTTTTCTGTTTCTTCACATTCTTCTATTGAAATTCTGACCTTAAATTCATTTCTGTTGGAAACAGTTTGCACTTGAAGACTTTTTTTTTGTTTTGAAAATTTGGGATTTGGGATTTTGAAACTTTTGGAGTTGGAATACATTTGCAGAGTAAGTCTGTAAACTGTGCTCTGCAGTAGTTGAAGATTAAGTTTTAAAGTTTAAATCTGAATTTGACACTGTAACGATGTAATTACTGACCACAATTACTGCCAGTTTCAACAAGGAGGAAGCCCACTGTTCTACAGATAGTGTCTGCAGCCTCACTCAGGGAGGAAAAACCCTGGACAGGCTTCAAACAAACACAGCACTTAAATATGTGGCCTGTGCCAAATCTCTGTATACATGCTGAGATTCCCTGACCCAGCTGGCACAGAGATGCAGACGAAAGGACAAGACAATTTATCTGCACGTCATCATTTGAAGCGTTTCGAGCTCTGCATTCTGCTCTTGGCGACCGTGTGAAGCCAACAACTCCCACTCACTCAATATCAGGACAAGTGAAGACTGACCAGGGGTCTCAATGCAATAATGCTTAAACCGCCTGAGCACCAGGAGGGAAAATATGATGTAAAACCTGATCCAATCCAAAACTGAAGGATTTTCGTCTGAACGGTCATCAAGGCATGTTTGGAGTTGATGAATAGTTGGGAGAACAGCTGCAACCTCCTGTCTTCCTTTCCTGTTGAGACACTACAATAAAATACATATCAATAATATTAATCTGGTTGTTGCGTATGCTGAATATGGTAGTCTAGAAACATCCCAGTGTGCCGTTTGACTCCCTGTTTAACTCTATACTGTCTTCCACCCGATTTTTGTTGTGCGTCCAACTTCCTTGTCAGATACATTGACGTAGAATCAGACATATTGCTTCGTCACTCTAAGTAGACCAGCATCGAGCCATAATTTCATTCTGATTATGACATTTACGTAATGTTTGGAACAATATATACATTTCTGAAAGCGTGTTTGAGGCAGTGTGGCACATGGTGGTTGGTGCTGCAGTCGAAGTCGACAACCGGACGCAGGTGTTTCTAATTGTCACATTGAACTGGATGCAGACTGACAGGATGGTTAGAAATACTGAAGAGCTCTTCCTGTGTTTTAGTTGGGGAAACTGTTTCCTGTGTCACCTAAGTAGAACCTCTGAGACCTTTCAACTGTCATGCGTGCACCATACTACCACTAAAATTTATGCAAATCAAAGCATGCTTACTCAAGTACAAAGTAGATTATGCTGCCGTAAATCGATTTATTTGGTAAATTTCATGTGTTTGTGTGTCTTTTTTAGCTTTAATCACACTATGTACTGACTGAGGGTGGACCGTGTTTATGTTGAGAAAGCCACAAACACGTCAGGTATTCCAGGATGTCCCTGGAGAAAAAAAAGGAACCTGCGAGGTCGCGACAATAAGCCTCACATTGCCTCCTCAGTAGCTGTGGCCTATCAGACATTCGGTATAAACAAGAGAGCAACGAAAGAACCACATGCAGCACGTTCACCTGTCAACACACTGACTCAGCTGAATGGAAAACACTGTGGCATTTTACTAAAAGATTACTGGATCTGTGCAGTAAAAAGGTAAAATTCCAAACATCTTTTAATGTAAAAGGAAAGCACAGTCACGGATATATCTTGGGTTCCAACAAGTAACAGTCCAGACTGACCTTTTCTTCTTCCTCCAGGGGCTTCAGGCTTTCTTACTCTGGTTTGGCAATGGAGGCCTTTAGTCCTAATATGGCCTTGGGTTCACGGAGAGGAGCTGCTGTTTGACAAACAAACAGTGTTATCAGGGCCAAGACTGCACCATAAACAAGCTAATTAGGTCCAAGATGGACCAGGCCTGCTGAGAGAGAGACCTAAATTGAGAGCTTCAAGCATGACAAAAAAAAAGGAAAAACATTTTCTCAAAACAGAACAAAACATGAATAGTTGCACCAAAATAGCTACGAAGCAGGACGAGATAAATGTTATATAATTGCAGATACACACAAACACACTGGACACTGACTGGAATGGAGTCATCATTTATATGCCATTTATAACAATCATGGCTTGCCCTACCATTATCAGGGTTTTTCCCAACGCCTAATCCGTATGCTTTTTTTATTTATAATATAAAACTCAGATGCGAAACACTTTATTTTACATAAAGGATGGAAAGTTTTGTTATATAAAAGTACTGCAGCTTCTTTGATATTCGTTACATTTTCATTATGTATATATTTCATATACTGTTCAATTGTTGAAACTTTAATTATCCACCACGTAAGACAGTTTCTACTGACATGATAGAATAAAAAAATAAAAAAATAAAAAAATTCAAAAAGAATATTCAATAAATTAAAATTGATTTCATAGGGCCCTAAGTAGAGGAACTAACAGAATCTCCCTGTACAACTTGTGTAATATTCAAAGGTTGTCTCATGTACCTGCTGAATTATGAAAATGCCTCTATGGTCCCTTTATTGCAGCTCCGGTACTCTACCATGCATATTGTACCTACATCGCCTTGTGTTATGCTCTTATGGATACAGGCAGGCAGTGTTTATGTCCAGTAATCCCTGGAGCGCCGCTATTTTACCCTGACATTCTTTTATCCACCTGGAGTCCATCAAACACTCAGAAGATGTTGGCCATTTATACCCACAATGCTGCACAGCAATGTGGATCACATATACTGTAGTACAAATCTCTGTATGTGTTAGCACAACATAGCCAGACATGTGGTGTAAACAGCCGTGAGCTGCCTGCCTCCTCCACACGGGATGTCACCACCTGTCTCAGGCAGGGAGCAACACATTTAGTTGGTGTTCATTTAATTGAAAATTATGAGAAAATTATTTGTTATCATGTTTATTAATTTAAGAGGAGGAGGCGATAACTTAGTAAAAATATGTTCAAGTTCAAAAACTATGATGAATTTGTATTGCATGGTGGTAATCTAACTGGGCGTCACGTAGCATTCACTACCTTTTATTAGCTTCAAGCTGAGGAGCCAGGTAAATAAAAATGCTAATTTGTCTCACCATAAAAATGCATTTTGCATTTGGTGTCATGAAATCAAGAAAAAAACAAAAAACTTTGAGTAGCAATTAGCAGCAAAACACCACCAATCTGATCCTGATATCCTAAAAAGTATTTATTCATTAAAGTCAGTAACTCATGAATTGCAAATCAAGATTCACAACTGAAACTAGCAGCAACTTTAATAGAGGTTTGAAAATCATCCCTTCAAAAAGGTTCATTCATTCATTATTCACAGCTGGTTGCCAGGCGACAATTTTTGTATATTGCAGATGCAAATATAAATATAAAGAAGAGGAACTTAATGTAAACTTTGTGGTCTTTTAGCAACATCCTCTTTCTTTCTACCTGAAAACATTAAACTCGAGGAGATGATTCATCCCTATTTCTCTTGGCTTCCGCAGCGCTAGATCCTCATTTGCGTTATCTCTGTCCATTTCCCCTCGTCGTATCTGTTTCATCCTTTTATCTAAATTAACTCAATTTGTTTCTACAACTTGGCAGAGAAAGCAAAACATTGTATCATCTGCTCCGGCTTCTGTTATAGCGTGTATACATTCAGCTCCAAATACATGCACACATATGGGAAAACACACATACTTAGACGCTCACTGGAGCCATCTTTATGTTCCTGTTGGCTCCAGTTCTATTTTTCACGTGTAAAGGTGACCCACAATTCTTAGTGACACTTGTTGACCGTAATGGCATTTGCTTGTTATCAATAGGAAAAAAACAAAAGGATCCTTCGCGTCTTTTGTACAACGTTTCATCTGCACGGCGAGCGTGTAAAGCCGCTTTCATTTAACACTTCACCCACTGTAAACAGACCACGAGTGTCATTGTTTTTCCCATGAGGGTGATGGGTTCACATGTTACCACTGACCCCTCTTACAACTGAATTAACCACACAAATGTTCAGGACCGCAGGGAAAGACGTTATCTGTGCACACAAACCACTGCGCTGCAGCCGTGCAGAAAACGAATATGTAAACATGGACTTTATGTCGGGAAATTTTTCCAGGCCTGCTTCGTTTTTAATCATCTTGTTAGACAGGCAACAGTATTATTAGTTTCCCGTGTCTGCACAAAAATAACACAGTCTGCACTCATTACAGGAGGGCCGACACAGTGCGTCAACATCCATCTTCAGTCATTTATGAGAAAGTTTGCTGGGAGGCAAAGCAGATATTACAATAACATGTCATGCAACGGTGAGCATCAGAGGATGATTGGAATGGAAAGCAGCAGCAGCATAATGTAATATAGGTCAAGTATGTTCAAAAACCATCTGAGGCCATAGTCTGTGTACGGAACTGATCTGAAGTGCTGCGGTCATGTCGAGAACAAATAGTCATAGATGCACGTGTGTGTCTGGTTGTTTTATTCAAGACAGTTGTTCAGTATTTATTGTTTAGTATGTGATGGAATGGATCAAAAACAACAGAAAAGAATGACTTCATGAAGTAATGGATTTTTTTAATGTTAACAATGTGTGATGTACTATTAAGGTGATAACCGATTGGTTGCCAGATTGTGAAAAATCTCTCCCTCTGCATTCAGATACGATAACGTGTCATTCACAAAGGATTTTCCCAGCAAAATAACTAATCACATGAGCAGTTGTACATATAAGTAACCCATTAATAACTGATTTTGGTCCACGTGCTTTGCAGCTCTGTGCAGAGGTCCAATGGATGGTTTTCATGATCCATGGAAACAGAATAAGAACAAAATCAGTTATTCATACACCACCCAAAAGGATTTTTCACGGCTCTGTGTACCTTAGTGAATTATTCATTAGCAATTAGGTACAACTTGTGAATATTTTACGTGTTTCATGTCGTTGACTTTTAAGGAATCTGGTTAATCCATCGCATAATATCTTGATTTATTTGATCTATTATTTAATAGTCTTTGTATTCATTATTTAACAATCACACTTTTTATAGTCACATCGTGATGACAATAAGCTTGAATTGTAAACTTGCAGAGAATAACTGAGAGCTGAACAATCCGATAATCTGGACAGAAACTTTGCTGAAATATTTTGTGCGCTTTCCTCCTCTTACCATTAAAGCATTTCTGGCACACATAAACATATAAGTCATGCATAATGAGCGTTGAATATACAATAATATAATATAAGAGGACCGTACGATACAGTGGAGAGGAGTCGAGTCAGGGCTGCTCTCTTTTCAGCCCACAAAACAGGCCTGATGGAAACGTGTTTCCCCTCAGTAATGCAGGTCATTTAATCCGCAAACAGAGGCTAATTAGGCAGTGAAACAGATGTGCACACAAATATATACAGTTACACACACATTCTTGTATTTCTATCCTTATAAGGACCCTCTACACTCTCACAATATTAACAAAAGATCTCCTTGTTGACCTTCCAAATTTGTCTAATCCTAAATCTAATCCTAAATGTAAATGTATGTCTAAATCTGGAAACAGTTTTTTAAGAGGATTACACTACTACTACTACTGTCAGTGTGCTTCTATACTTATCCAAATCATGATTTTCTTCACCTTCTGGAGCTGCAAGCCTAATATGCGCTGAGACAAAAACAGCCGCATCGTAAACAAGTGTGACTACATTTTTATCTGTCCGTGTTTTGTGTGTTTCCTTCAGTAAATGTTCCACTTTGACTTCCACACAGTGGGTAAGTAACAGCAGTAAGACTGGCGTTCTTAAGCTCTTGAAAACTCTCAGCGATTCACAGCAAGCCTGCAGAGAGCATGAATGATATTCGGTATGTTAGCCTGTGATGAATATTTGATGTATTTAGTTGAAGACAACGGGGAGCAGGGAAACGAGGATGGCAGCTCTTTCAAGGAGAGCAGGTTCGACAGGAGAGAGCTACGAAGCCGAGGTGTCGACGATGAATCACTGTCAGAAATAAGAGGGGGGTGTCCACTCGTTACAGACAGGTGGGGACGGTCATAACAGAAGAATAAATTGCCTCGCTCGGGTTCTACAAGCTCCTACGCAGGGCCTCATAAAGTACCAGCAGACGGTACAACGTAGGATCTGTATTTGTGTGAAACCTTAGACCCAGATGCTCCATGATTTGACAGCAGTTGATCTCTGGTAATGATCACATGCACCCCTGTGAACATTCAGCAGTACTTCACAGAGGAAATGTGGTTTCATTCAAAGGTAAAAACCTTCAATAAAGGAAGTTAAATTACTTAAATTGCACTGATGGGGCTTTTCGTGCTTGATTTATTAACGGTTTAAAGCGTAAATCAGTGGAATGTGAGTATCCGTGACAACAAAGTATCAGACAGTATGATTTTTATTAAGCCTTCTCAAGCTTTTTCCACAAAGAACATGAAGTCTTTTGCTATTGTTTTAGGGGGCAGGGGAATTCTTCTTACAGTAATTTCAATTTCTAAATATCGGAAGATAACTCATCAATATCATGATTTATTTTTTTTAATTTATCCATTGGATGACTGAGCAAAATTGATCACATACAAGTTTCTTTGTCTGTTCTGATTTAATTCAGACCCTCACAAGCGTGCAAAAGTTGATGTTTCCTGCCCTGAAGTGACTAAATCCACAACCTACAATAAACAATTTATGGAGAGCTGCTGTGAGTAGACTGACAAACACAAACATACGGCTAATTCTATCACCAGAGACATCTTCAAACAAATACATTTTTATTCTGTCACGTCCACTCAGATTTTTCTATCTTCTTTTTTGCCTTTTTTTAATAGTCAAAATAAACTCTTACATACACAGAACACTATTCTGTGCACTAGTGTGACAGGCATATTTTGATTGTGTGTGTGTGTGTGGTGAGAGGTCAATGTCTGCTGCTGTGTACACAGCATCTGGAGGCCCATGTCCAGCCTTGTCGGGTCAAAAACACATTGACATCAGCAGTTTCTGTGACGGAGGTGCTTTTCAAATCCCACTGACAATCACCCGAGGAAAGTGAACAGAAAGGTCCCTGTCAGACTCTGACAGCTAACAGACACACACACGCACACACAGACACACACAGCCTGTGAAAGATAAAAGTCTGATTTGTTATTTATATTTCCGAACCTTGTTTCTTGTCTGTCACAGTAACGGAGTTGCAGCTCTGTCGGCCTGACAATCAATGTAGAATCACAATTCTACATCAGAAATCTGGGCAGAAACGCTAAACCTAATAAAAAATAATTCACGGCTGAAACATGGTATTTTAAACCTCTGGTTAAAGTTGAGTGTATGCAAAAATCAATCCTATTCTACTCACTTTTTACTGTTTTTGTATGTATGTATTTACGGCTGGCACGAATTTGGCCCTTGTTGAATGAAAATTGAAAACAATTGTCGACTACTTATTGTCAAAATTGTCGATCATATTATTCATTGCAGCCCTATTTTGAAGTGATCACGTGGTTTGTGCAGGTCAAAACTCGTGGCAAAGGAAAGGCAGCACCAATTTCCAGCGGAACAGTCACGGAGATAAAGCGAGCGTTGTTTCTACTGTGTGCTGTGATAATAGGCTGTGTTGGGGGAAGAAAAGCAGCTACACTTGACCCTTGACCCACACGTTACAGTGCAGGGGAGGGGGTATTTTTAGTGCTATGCCAATGTGGATCAGAACAAACACAAAATGGCTCAATACAGTTATCTTCCTCCGAGGTTTACAAAGCAGTTCAGGGAAAAGCAAAACCTTGTTAGTTCTTTTATCTTTTCAGTCGTTTGCTGCACTCGCACAGGTATCGATCCCTCCGCCAGATATCTGTTTGCCTCCACTTCCACGTGGTTTTGAAATGTCTCCGTGTGCATTGAAGAGGAATTCACGTCTCGTAGGAATAACAGCGAGATGTGAGATGTACAGCGCTGCCACTTTAAACTCTAAAATCTGCTCCCTGTGGTGACCACAGTAACATCTGTAGCCTCTGTGCAGGTTAGGTGTGGGCGTCTATTAGTGCCTTAATCTTATGAACCATGCTGGGACTCCAAGTGATTAATGTTGAGGCAAAGCTGTATGAGTGATGTTTCCATCATCGTGGCAACTCACTGGCCAAAATGAATCTGTGTCCACAGAGATTAATGCTGTCATGACCTTCTGAGAAAACACATATAAGTCAAAGCCCCGGGCCCTAATAAAATGTAAATGGAACTTTTAAATGTCTGTAGAGTGTCATTCATCACATACCGGGAATTCTCAGAAGATAACTTGTCTAAGTATTAACATATGCGAGGGAGGACAAAGTGATTACTTGTTCCCATCTGTTCAGGTCAAATATCAAAGACTGCTGGCTTTCTGCTCTCATTCCCAAACTGTATTCATTACATAATCATTCAGGTTGTTGACGTTTTTATATACGTGACTGCCAGGTAGCGTTGGGAGATTTGATTTAGACGTCTTGTATTATTTTGAAATTTTTGCAAAGGAGAAAACCCTGTGTCATTTCTGAGTGTTATTTAAGACGGCTATAGGTGGAGAATCCCACTGTGCGCCAAATTAATCAACGACGCGCAATAAAGGGGGCATCTTATACAGGTTTGTGTGTTCTTCTTTTTTGTTTATCTATTCTGAAACGTATGCCATCATTTGAAGCAGTGGTCTGAGTGTGGAGCGGTTGGAATCAGAAAAATTTGGACGTCTCCTTCCTCCCCCAGTCTGCCTGCTTCAATCCAGCCTTTACGTCTCCTCCTAATCCGCAGCATGAATCCTGATTGACAACTGAGGAAGTGAATCCCCTTGTGGTAAATGGTGGCATTTTTCACAGCGTGGATCGCTTTAGGATGTAATAAGAATTCCACATACGTTCTATTTCAAAGTCTGAATGTGCATTAATGGATTTCTGTTCCCTTTTCTTGCAGCGCTGGGTGTACATCAAAGCAATGCATTATCTGTACTGTGCCTTTAAGAACCCCCTACCACGGGTTGTGAATTGCGGAACAATAGCTTGATACTATGTGGGTGTGTCTCGCCAAGTGTGTGGGCAGACAAATACAAACATGTCACATGCGGGCTCACCAGGTAGGGGCGCATGCCACATACTGCAGCATGTCATTCTCTCTGCCCTGTTCTTCCTGTCTGTCTCATAATGATGCAGAGATGCCAAATATTGATCTAAAACGTGTCACATGTGGATGTGACCATGTTATGGAAGTGATGGATGCATTTCTGAAGGCATAAGGCCTAAATTTTCTAACTTGGACAGTGGTAAACACATCATCTGTTATATTACACTATAAAAAAATTGAGCATCCACAGGATTTTATTTCAGCAGATTTTGCTGCTTACAAATCATCAATGAAGCAGGGTAATAAAAAAATAAATGACATATGCCTGGTTACAGTCTCTTTTCAACCTCAGCCATGCTCAGATGCTCAGCGATGTTTCCCTGTGGGACTTTTGTGGGATTGACTGACTGAAGACAGGACAGATATGATTTAAGTGCTTCAATATCTGGCTGATACCCAAAGGCCATGTGGTGAATCTTCGTGCTGGAAGGCAGAAATAGTGAAGCCCTGAGTTACATAAACTGATGCAGTGGGCAGAGGTTTCACATCAGGCTTCCTTTTACAGGCCCGGCAGCTTTTGCTTTTGCCCTCATTATTTTAATAGATTTCACATGTACAAACAGAAAACATATTGTTTCCACTGATGTATATTAAAGCTCGACCTCGCACAGTTAAAAACCATCATGTGAGTTTAAACGAATAACTTCCCAGCAAACGTTTGACATCCTAATCTCAAACGTGATGACAGCTATTCTGCACTGTTCACCAGCATGCTGCAGAAACAATCTCGCCTGTCCACCATGACAGGGACGTACGACTCTTTTGCCATGTTAGATCGATTAATCGCTCGGTTTTCCTACAGTACAGTACAACGTACAATGATGTTCTGAGTTTGTTCGGAGTGGAATGAAGGTACCATACGGGCAGCCAGACAGCCACGGTAAGTAAAGGAATGTGCTGCACATCATATCTGATCCTGATGTCATATTCCAGAGAGGATAACAAGGAGGAAAGGCAACAGACGCAAGCCAGAATACAGAAAGCCACAAGAGGACAGAGAGGAAAATCATCAAGAAACAAGAAGATGGTCTGATATGAAAAGTGACCTGTACGCAGAATGAAGAAGTAAACGGGTATAAAAAAAACATTAGATTTACTGTACATCAATCAACGAAAAATGTGCCTCTTATTCCATGATGCCCATAAGAAAATCCAGTCTTATATTCTTATTAACTGCTGTCACAGCCAGCAGTTCATGCATCCAAAACGCATCACTTTTTACTTTGTATTTTTCTGTCTGCACGACTTTTGGACCCCCTCCACGTCTTCCCCTGATGACTACAAGCAAAATAAACAAAAGTTGCCACATTTGCCATAAAAGCTACGATGCCACAAACCCCAAAATGTCATCAAACGTGATTTGTATTCATGGCCAATAAATTATTTCACTTATTTCAGCGGGTATGTGTGCAAGTGTACTGTGTGCATGCTCTCCCTTCCCCCAGTGTTTTTCTGTTGCTATAGCATCTGTTTATGGGCCTATAAAAAGGAAATAATGTAATTTTCCTCTTCAAAGAAGTTTCATTAAGGGAACTGCCAGTCGTTGTTTGACTTGCACACTGTTGGGTGTACTTGGCAAGATTGAATAAACTCTTAACTTATCCGTTTAAGGCAGCACATGCCAGAGATGTGGACAACACAATCACCCATCAAACTGTGGGAAGCAGCAACATGGGAATCGATGTGTATTCAATAAGGAGTACAAGTTTCCTACCACTGGCAGGAAGGGGTTGGATCTAACCCTTCCCGTTCCGGTGTAGCAAATAAACACTGCATGTGCGTGAATTTGTTTGAGAACATGTGTGCGAGTGTGTGAAAGCGAGAGAGATAGAGAGACAGAGAGAGTGGTAGATATTCTATCACACTGAATCACAACAATGTTCATTTAACATACCTCAACTGATTGTTTGCACATACCTTAGTTCAATATTATCAGAATGGTTACAGTCAGCTGTATCTCTTAACAAGTAATTTGGTTTATGAGTAAACATGAAATTATATTTTCTTAAAAGTTAATTACTGATGCAGTTGAATACTCTTGGTGGCAGAAATGTTGTAAAGTCAAATTCCAAGTATTCTATATAATAACATCATATATATATATAAATATATATTAGAGCAATGCCATAAATATGACCTATGTCTATTTTATTTTTTTAATCTTTTGCATCAGGATCAATATCAGCATCATGTCTAAATTATCCTTGCTGATCCCTGCACTAAAACTGAAAGCAAAAATCTAGTATAGTAATCCTATCTGGTAATCCTGCATAGTAATCCTAATTTCTTGATGCTAAACTGCTATCTATGTGCAAAGACATTATTTTGGAGATGCCCTACCGAGGAAGATAACAACAGACAGCTGAGGTCATTATCCAAAGTGCCTTCTGTGCATCTCTCTCACTTCATTACATATTTATTTAGCTGTCTGCATACGGTGAACACTCACTGCTGCTTTGTATGCTCCGAGATTATACAAATGGGTTATTTACTTGTTATTTGATTAACCCAAAGGCTGTCTGCATCATTTGTCACAAATGTGTTACTGCATGTTAAACACAAAAGACTTTACGAAATATAACATTGGCTCTGTGTGTAGATACAAATGTGCTATCTATGTGTGTGTGTGTTTGTGTGTGTGTATGTGTGTGACATGTAGAGCTATAGGAGCCCAGCAGCAGCATTCAGGCAGACCCTTATCATCGCTCTGTTCAAATCCACAGTGACAGCCTATTGTAGTGGGGACTATTCTTAGCCCCCGGGTCCTTCATGAGGGACCGTTTGAATCAGGGCCTCCAGAGCCACACGGGGCCATATATGTACACTTGATGGGTGCTGACACCCTGAGTGCTTCTTAAACATGTCAACAGGTGTGAGAACTGTCAACCAGATCTCTCTTTCTCTTTCACTTTGCCTTTCTGCAATCTTTTTCACTCTTCTGTTCCATCTATTTTTGCTCGCTCTCTGCCTCATCTCTAATCACCCCTGCATTTTGACAATCTCTCTTTCAGTCTGCACTTTCCCCTTCCCCTCTCTTTCTGCTTCTGCCTACATTTCTTTCTGTCACCTATTTCTGCTCTTTCTCCCTGTCTGCCGCTACCTCTCTCTCTCTCTCATAGATCTAATTCTCCTGTGCTTTCCTCTGCATCCTCTATGTCCCTCCCTTCACTCTCTGTGAAAAAACAGTTTTAAAAGAACATCAGCAATGGCCTACATCTCTGCGTTGTCTCTTCATCTAGACATCTGTCGTTCTCAGTGTCTCAGTCTGTGCAAAACCACAGCGGGCAGAGATAAGCGGGGTTTTCTTCTCCTTTCCTTTCTCAAGCCTTTTGTTTTTGTCCCCCGTCAACTCTCTTTAACCTCATTGTGGCATTATGTCATTTATGTACTGCTTACATTGACATTTTGCCTGTTCAACATTTGACACTTAATCACCCCGAAAAGGTGAAGCGAGGCATCGGGTGTAGATAATATGTTCAAGGCTATCGTGTTTTATCTACACTGAATTTCTTGAACATATTTAACTCACAAAGCTCAGAGAACTACGGTGCTTTTAGTGAGCCCCATGTAAAACCTGTAGCTTTGTAGACAGCACTTGGACTGCCGTTATATCATCACTTCGACCACTTTGAATGCATGACCTACTGCAGGTCCATCCAGACAGGCCATTTATTTAATACTGACTCATTATATCTCAAATTTCATTCAATGTCTGCTGTCCGAGTGAGATAATTGGCTACTCCTGAGCAAGAAAAAGTTTGTTAAAAAGTGGTGTATGCGTTTGTTCTTATGAACTAAGACGAGCAGGTTGTTTCCTGTCCTGCCACGGGGTTTTAGCATGTGTACGTACAGTATATAAGTCAGCTGTAACCACAAGCAAATCTTGAATGCATATAATTGAGATGACTGCATTCTGTTTTGGGACCGAATGGCTCCATCTTGACAAAGTAAATCCACTTTGTAAGTCCTTCAAAGCTGCAGTGGTTTGCAGCTTATTCAGCATTGTGAGCATAGAAGATTCCCATGACAATGTATTTCATTTCAAGTGTTTCCTCTCAGTAACAGCTTGGCCATGATTTCCTGTCACAGAGGTACAGGCTGTTTTGTCAAGCAGCAATGACAAATGTGAGCTGCACCCAGTCAACAGGATGACAATCTCAAGCAATCATATTAGGCTTAAAGACGGAGCAGGGACAAATGCAACGTCCGACTCCAAATTTTAATGCAGCATTTTCATCCCTATACATAGTGAACCCACGCGACCATGAAACGTTCAACCTGGCTGATCGTAATGGTACTTAGAGAGCAGAACATTGCATTATGCATCACAAAATGCCTCTAATGTGTGTCTTGTATGCATTACAGCAACTGCACCACTTGCTAATTGGAGCTAATGGCTCCTAAAGACGCCGCAAGGTGAGGCATCACTCATTCATGCAATGCATCACTGTAAGGATGCGGCTAATGCAGCTGCTCCGGCGGGAACACACGTCTCTTACATCACAGCAACAGATGTGTTGTTACAGCAATGAATATGTTTGCTCAGTTATGAGTGCCTGGGGTTGACTTAGTTCTATAGACAACTTTATTAGATCCACTCAGGAAAGTGGAATACATGAGGCACGAGGGACTGCAGGAGGACAGAGTTCTCCCACTACTCTGATCCCCGACTGGGCCTAATTAGGATCAAATCAATTGAGGGTAATGAAATCCTCTAACAATTACATTACTATCTATTCAAAGTCAGCATAAAAACTGACAGACACTCATTTGAATGGCAGTATTCTGTCAGTTTGGCTTTGAATACTGACATCGTTATGTATTGTAAACAATAATAATTCATTAGATGAAGTATTAATTGATTTTTTCATGTTGGGAAACTACAGGATTAATCTATATTTGAGCTGATTCTGACCAAGTTTCACTCAGAATGGTAACTGAGATTGGTTTCCACCGATTTGTGACCTTACACATGGTACTCACACTTGTCTTAACAACACTGTGCCACAAAAAGAGATAAAACCAGATGAGAGCAAAAGACCATGAGCACAGAGGAAGAAGAAACTACAGAATAAAAATACAAAAAGACTAAAAGAGTATAATACATGAATAACCTCTCAAACTCCTAATTTTCCCATTCAAGTTCATTTTAAATCTATTTTTGAAACAATTTTCAATTTGGTACTCATGGTACTCACACTTGTCTTAACAACACTGTGCCACAAAAAGAGATAAAACCAGATGAGAGCAAAAGACCATGAGCACAGAGGAAGAAGAAACTACAAAATAAAAATACAAAAAGACTAAAAGAGTATAATATATGAATAACCTCTCAAACTCCTAATTTTCCCATTCAAGTTCATTTTAAATCTATTTTTGAAACGATTTTCAATTTGTGTGTAGAAATTCCCACACTGAGTGACAACATCAAAGCCAAGATACCATCCATTATCCATCCATCCATCCATCCATCTCTTCTTCCATCCAGTCAACCTGCTGCTTTCATTTCCAAATGGAAATCCCATTAGAACCTCTTCCATATTTTTAAACTAGTCGATTTTTGTACTTTTACACATTTTTACACATCTAATATCTTTGAATAAACCTTCAAAAGGAGCAATAAAATGAATCCACTTCAAGTAGAATTCCGTATTGGCACTGACCGGATCTTTGCCGTGCGTCCTAGGCTCAACAGTCGTTTAGTCCCTGCTGGACAACTGCTCATTCACACGCAGCTCACGTTTATACTCACACACTTCTGCTTTATTTATGTAAGAAGGTGTTTGGGTCGACACTCGGCGTATGGATCTGAGGGGATTCTGATTCCAACTGTGACTTAACTCCAGCAGCGTGTCCGTTGGGTACAGTGGTCACTTTCACTCCATCTTTTACAGCATCTTTAAGTGTCAAATTTCCGGTGGAGTTGTTAGTTTTGCGCCTCTGTTCCTAACCGACGTGACTTTAAAACGTGAAAACATGACGAAAAGAGACAGGTGATGAGGTCAGTGTGGGTAAAGACAAATGTACCTGCAGCTTTGTGTCCCGCTGGTGTCTCCACTGTGGTTCATCCTCGGCGATAATATTTCCTCCAGGCGCGCATGTGGCTCCGCTCAAATCCAACTTTGACACTCAGTGTCCGCCTGCGTCTCCTCTTAGAAACCATTCAACGTAAAAGAGAAGGAAAAAGTAAACACACGCCGCTTTGCTCCTCTATGTG
>OMNV01019844.1:9605-78515 GCA_900303265.1 Brotula barbata
GGATTCTGTCTGGGGGGATTTTTGTACTGTATGACGCACTTCAAACATCCCGCCCGGCGCGTAAATGGTTACGGGAAAGGCGCTCAGCAACAGGTTGCAAAATACGTCAAACGTTTGCTAACCCAGGTAAACGTAAGCCCATGGAGTAATAAACAAAATTCAAAGGGCACAGAAAACGTCATTCTGTTAAATTAACCGTTACAATACTTTTAACTGACAGCACACTTGTTATATTTCTGTGGTAAATTAATGCTCGAAAACGGCTAGGTAACGTAATAACTACAAGAGGTAATCTATAGCAACAAGTAGGCGAGTCACGAAAATAAGTTTGTGAAAAGAGCTTGTAGAGAAAACTTTATCACGAAGCTAACGAGCTACCTAGCCAGCTCGTGACCTGAAGGCTAGCGCGCTGCGTTTCTAGCATTATCTGTCATTCACCAAGAGTAAAACTGTTAGGTGCAGTCTACGTGACATACACATGATTTAAATGTTGAAAATACCACTTAAATATTCGCCACACACTTACTGTCAAGGTAATGTTCCAAATATATTGCCGTCGCCATTTCAGGTTAGCTATCCTGTGCTAACCAAACTGCGTTATCGTTCAACTTAGGTTTGGACAGCGGGTGGGCTCGTTTTGCAACCCTGGGTTGTCCGTCGGCCAGTTTCTGAAGACTAATGAAACGTCGCTCTTCAATTTAAATCGGCACGGGTGAACTATTCCTTCTACAAGCACACATGCAGCTTTGAAACCGTATGAGAATATTGTTTTACACATGCGCAATTGACAGTTTTGCTCTCGGTTGCTTAAACAAGCGCGCCCTCGCAGCGTTTGCTAGCACTTTCCAACACAGTCAGCTGAGCGTGACGTCATAAAAACAAACACGTCGCCTTCTCAGATATTGTTCCTCTTGCTCCTCCGTTTGCTACCAAAAAATAAGTTGCTGTGCTTTGCTCAAATATACAAATCAACAAGTAAGTCATCCGAGTAGACGACGTCTTTGCAACTATATTTAATGTATTTCTCCGACTAATTCTGACCAGTTATCCTGAAAAGTGTTTGCTAGCTAGACTCGCTCACAACTGGCGTATTCGTCATACAAATAGCCTTAGTTACCACGGGTACTTCGTGTACTTAGTTAACATTTGATTGAAAATTAGACTTTTGTGGTAATTATATTATATTTTGTTCCCATTGTTTTCATTACAAAGTACAATTCTTGACGTTGCTTGTAGCAGCAAGCAGTAAGCTAGCAAGCATGTAATTTAAACAAATACATTTCTAAAGGTGTAAATTAAACTTGTTACGTTTATCTCCAGCTGATGTTTCTATCATCCTATAATGAACATTGATAGTTGTGAAGTTTTTCTTGTGAATTTCGAAGTATTATTTTTTTATGACTACCTGCGTTGCGTTTAGTCCAG
Source organism: Brotula barbata (assembly GCA_900303265.1). NCBI lineage: Eukaryota > Metazoa > Chordata > Actinopteri > Ophidiiformes > Ophidiidae > Brotula > Brotula barbata. Next base: position 11,031 of record OMNV01019844.1, read on the forward strand.
TTTTATTTTGAAACGGCCGATGTAGGCTTGTCACGGGTTTTTGTTTATGTGTCACGCCCAAATTGCAGCCACAGCATACAATGTTCACATAAATCTGTTCTATTGTTAACACTGACTGCGTTTTTCTTATTTTTATATGGTATTGTTGTAGGTGTATCCTCCAAGATGGCCTTTGTGAAAAGTGGCTGGCTTCACAGACAGAGTGAGTATTCAGAAGAAGAAGGGATGCGTTATTGATCCCCATACGGAAATTAATTCTCTGTATTTTAACCCATCCTCAAATTGGAACAGCAGGCCGCACACACATGCACATGCGAACACACACAAAAGCGCCCGGGGACAAATTAGATCTTCCACCTTGCCTTGGTCATGGGCAATGGCAGGAGTGATTAGCCTTTCACACATGTTTTTGTGGGTGTGGGAAACTGGAGCACCTGGAGGGGACCCATGCAGACACGGGGAGAACATGTAAAATCCACACAGAAAAGAACCCGACGACCCCACAGCTTACAACCTTGCTGTGAGGCAACAGTGCTAACCACTACGCCACCGTGCTGCCCGTTGTTCTCGGGGTTCTCCCTTAAGCCAATGATAAGCGCTGAACGACAGTACAGTTAAATTGTGATGTGAGATGACACCAGTTGTCAGAGCTGGAATGAGGTTGTTTATAAATAATTTCAGTATGGATTAACTCCAGTATATTTCTGTTTAAGGTACCATACTGCGTAGATGGAAAAGGAACTGGTTTGACTTGTGGGCTGATGGACGACTTGTATTCTATAATGACCAACAACGGCGTGACATGGAGGATGATATCCATATGAGGGTAGACTGCATTAACATTCGCAGTTCTGCTGCATGTCAAGGTACTTGACATCTTTTGCCTGAAGTCATAACACTTTAAACATCACTCACTCTGAAGTTTAACTGAGCCACTCTGTGTGTTTTTACTGCTGTATCACTCTTCAGAACTGAACCCTCCAGAAGGGAAGAGTCGTGATGCCTTGCTGCAGATTGTGTGCAGGGATGGACGAGTCATCAGTCTGTGTGCAGACAGTGCAGATGATGCTCTGTAAGCTCAGCATCATCATTTTTATGTTCTGATAGTTGTTATATCATGTCATGGAGCTGTTTTGGTTTTGCTCTTCTTGTGCAGTATCCTTTTTTTTCAGAAACTATACATGTTCACTTTTTTTGCAGAGCATGGACCATGGCATTTCAGGATGCCAGAACTAATATGGTGAGTTTCTTCTTCATCTTAGGATACAGGCAGGAGACTTGAAGATTTCAGTGATATAAGAACTACATTTTTTTATTTGTTCATTACTAAGACCCACAACACGATTCCTAGATCCTCTGCCAGCTTAACTTTTTAAGGAGCTCTGCCCAGCTCATCTACTCAATATTATGAATACATTTCTTAAAATATGGGTTGTGCTAATTCTAGGTAGTGGCATAGGTTCCATAGTTCCTTAAAAAGCTGCAGCGTGTTCAAAATACTACAGCTCAAGTTCTTACTAAACCTGTAAATCTGAACTCACCACTCCATTCCTAACTTCTATATACTTGAATACTTGATGTGTATTTAACTAACCCCATAACTCCATATGTTCCTTGGTGCGCCCTACGATCCTAGCAGGCAGGCCTGCTTGATATGCCAATCACCAAGACAAAAATCCTTTGTTGTTGTTCATTGTTGTTATTTGCCATCTGTCTCTCTCTCTCTCCCTCTCACTTATTCTTCTTACCACATCTCTGGGTGCATGGAATTTCCCTCACTGATTGAGTTCCCAAGTATTGTTAGTGTACATTTACTATTCTATTCTATTCTATTTATTTATTTATTTTATTTTATTTTATTATTCTGTGTAATTTATGTGCGGCTTCTTTTTGGAACAATTGTTCTGTTGGCATGTAATCCCTCGGAGATACTGTGTCTGATATTGGGCTATACTGAAAAACTTGACTTACCAAAGCTGGATTTTACTGCTTTTCCCCTTCAGCCAAATGTAATAGGCCCCACTTTTCTTGATGTTCATGCTCAGTTTTAAGTTAAGGTGGTCTTACTTGTGGTACTTATATTTTATGTAGGTGGTTGCTACTCCTCAGATTGGCTTTGCACCAGAAGTGATTGCCTCCGCTCCTCCCCCCTATACAGAATATGCTACCTCACCTCAGGTAAATGCCATAAACACAAAGAAAATGTCATCTAAATCACAGAATTACTGTCAAGTCCAACAGAAAACCAAATGCTCCAAAAGTAAAGACCATCACTTTAAGTCATGTCAGATTGTAACTTTCTGCCATCTACTGGTGCAATATGGAAAGTGTCGCTTTTAAAGCTCCATCTATGCTTTGACAACATACAATATACCCGTTGCAAAATAATGTATGGAATGCTTATTGCATTGGAATCAATATTGCAAATTATATGATAAAAACGATAAAAGGTAAAACATTATTGAGCTCGGATTCTTGACATGCGACAACTCATTGTTTTTATATTTACAGATTGGATCTGTGTAATACTAGCACATACAGCTCCAGATAGCTAGATCTGCCTTTACTTATTTTTATAATTTTCTATCATTTTTCTGCAGGTTTATGCCCAGGGGCCATATGAAGAATATGCTGCACCTCCTCCGCATGCTACACAGATTGTGTACTCTGCTGATGGACAGCCTTATGCCGTTGCTTATCCGTATCAGTACCAAGGTAAGATGAACTATGGCCCTCAGTGTCAAACATTAGCTTGATAGCATGATAAGATTTAAACAGATGCTATTAAATATAATAGTTTGAACATTATAAAATGTTTCTGGCATTTTTGCACTTGTTATACAAGTGTTATTTATTTAAAATAGACTTGCACATTATTGAATGACTTCTTTTTACTGTCTTTTCTTGTGTTGTTCTTTGAGCGATTACTTTTTCTATTTATAAACAAAAGAAAGAATATTGCAACAAGCAGAGATTTCAGTATTGCAATTTGTATGCATCATTTTTAGGTGCATACCAATCTCCTGGTGTGAACCACGTGATTATTCAGGAGCGTCGCCATGACAATGGAGGAGATGTAGCTTTTGGCATGCTTGCTGGAGCGGCAACTGGTTTGGCACTTGGTTCTCTCTTCTCGGTATTCTAGTGTCTTACCAGGAACCATAGTTCTATTAATGTACATTTAGCAGCACACAACTTCCCATATTTACACATTTTGTCTTCTCATGAGTTGGAGTAATATGTGTTCCGTTTGGGCTACTTCCACCTGTGAATCATAATTGTGATGGACAGGTGAATTACTCCTTTTCCGTCCTTATGAAAAGCTTCTATTTGTAACTGTGAGCACTTTCTCATATGCCCAGTGTGGCAGTTTCCAACTATTTTTGTGTTGTCTGTATATGAATGTACTAAACCAAAACACAACTAATTATTTCAACAATTTATAAAAGAGACTCCAGACATAGTATGTATATTTAATTTATTTCAAGTTTGTTCAATTGCATAGAGCAGATTTGAGTTTTGGTTTGCTGTATTAGCCTAATATTCACAAATTTGTACGTTGTTGTTACTCCTCATATATACAGCACTAGCCGGTGTTTTATTAAGCCTTACATATATTGCTTGTGTCTAGTTGTGAATAGACAACATTTCTGAAAGCTACCGGGTTATTTGTGGTGAAGGCAGACAGATCAGTTTGTGATGAAACATGAAGCAATAATGACATTCAGTGTAGCATTTTTGGGCTCATCATGAGTTAATTTGTCATCACTACAAATAAGCCTGTGCTTGGGGAAACACTGGGATGTGAGAGCTTTTTATTGTAGACAAAAGGGATTTCACTCCATATTTGCATACATTATTGACGTTTTTTTTCAACGGCAGCTGTTAAATCATTTTTGTTTCATTTGAAGTGTCTGCATTGATAATGAGGGTTTGATTGTTGCAGGCTTGGTACTGTATGCACATTCAATGACAAGATTTATCAGTCTGTAGATTTATTTACATTTCAGTGCATATGGATCTGTATTCCACACTCAGTGACTTGTATATTTTCTGATTCTACTATTTTTCATTTTATTTATGATTGTACTTCATTTCAAAGTTTGTTTCTATAAATCTACATATATACATTTCTGCTTCTCAAACTGAGATACTGCATATCTTCATATTGACGGTGACTCATTCAGCACTCAATAGATGTCTAAATAATTTCAATGTACAATATATTCACTTCTACACTGGTGTTTCTTCCCAAGGCCTTAAACTGTGTGAGTTTGTGACATGATATTGAAAAACTTTATATGCTCAGCTCATATATACTATATAACCTATGACTTGCCATGCAGTAAAAATGTCTGCTGTAAGAAATGTATTTTAACAATTAAATAAACTCACAAAGCCATTATTGAGTCTTATGCTCCAGTTTATTTTAACCTTTTGAAATTTTCTTCAAAGAATGTGTCATTTATAATAGAAAGAATAATGATAACGTAATGTAACAATACAAAACCCTGTAAATCCCAAAAGAAACTCCAAATCCAAACAAACAGATATTGCACATATTAACATGGTGCATAAATAATTTCAAGCAGAACAGCTACAGAAAATTATGCATTATGATAGACATGGATTCTACAACTAATGTAGAATATTTGGAAATTCAAAAGTAGATAAAATGTGCAAAGGCAATACATTGACCAATGACTTCTAATTTGGCAAAATCCACAGTGCAAAAGAGAGACTTAGAATGCTTCTAAAGGCACCATTGTAATTAATTTTATCTTCCTGTTTTGTATAAGTGACACAATGCAAACCTTTAAGTCTATCTTGAAGCTGCTACTGACAATACGTAATAAGATCCTGTCCCAAAATATGTGCAATTTCTTTCAACATTATGGGATTAAAAATATATAAATATATATAGATATATGCTTCTGCCCCCACCAACCGTTCATGTGTTGTATAGGAGTCAATATGAATTTGTACTATACATTAGCATTTATAAAAGCCGTACCATTACATAAAACATTAAGTGCAATAAAATCCCCATAAGAAAGGTTTTTAGTGACAAAAAAAATAAAACAAAAATAGCATTTACCCGTTGAAAACCCCATTTTTAAAGCACAGTAATCTTAAAGAATGTTCTTGTTATCTATACTGTGCTTAGACATCCAAATAGAAGCGTGAAGTAAAAAATTACAATATCAAATGGAGATATCGATGAGCCTGAATGGATCCATACATAAAAGATGACAAAAAATGCTTATGAAAAGTGCTTAAACACATAGTCAAATAATCAATTAGTCGATTGTCCAAAATTGTTTTAGTCAGTTGTCAAGTAAAAATATCAAAGATTTTTTTTAGCTTACTTTTTTGGCATTTCCACATTATTATGATAGGTACACTACGACGATAGGCATGAAGGAAAGGGAAGAAAGAGGGAATTAGTTGCAGCAGAAGGCACAGCTCAGAATGGAACCTGTGTCGCTGCAGTATGTGGCATGCACTCTACCTGGTGAGCCACCGGGGCACATTCCTCAGGATTTTTTTCCGCACATTGTGTACTTTTTTGTTTACTGCTCATCTCACCGTATACAAAATCAAATTTTTGACAATTTATAAACAAACAATTAATTGGTTATTTGATAAATAAATGCATTCATTAATAAGTAAATTATCATCACTGCCGAGTAGAGTAGCTTCAGTTTGCTCAACCCTCTTGACCAAAGTCTTCAGTAAACTTCTTCAGTTTCTCCAAGTCCTGATCGTTCACAGTCGGCTTCGTGTTGGACAGTGATCTCAGCATGTCACTCTGCATAAGAAGAACAGCATCAAGCTTGTGATGACAATGTCTGTTTCTAGAATTCATCACTGATTGACAGTTTACTGTATATGAATGTCTGCACTCAGAAACCCCAATGCCTCTTCTTACCATGCAAACAACTGGTTCCAAAAGTTTCTCTCCTGGAACCTCCATCCATGTCATCTCCATGGCACTGGGATCACCCGGTGAGCATGGAGTCAGAAGATCATCCACCACATTGCCAGGATTGTTCCATGCTGACCCACGAACCTGAAGTGAAAGCAACGGTGGATGGAAGTGTGCAAGTGTCAATTAAGTGGACGCTTCAAGAGAATGTACTTATTATAAAGACTGGGAGGTTCCTCCTGGTGTATGAGATTAAATGATAATTAAATATCAATTATTTGCTGTTAGGAGAGTTCAGGTAACTCGTACTTACGTGTGAAAAACAAGTTAAATCTGTTAATAACTGTCCCAGGTTTGTTGTTATTAATTACAACATACTCCCAAAGGTGGTCTTAATGCACCACTAATCCTGTTTGCCAACTCCCAATAAACAAAAAGAATTGCAGCATCATTATGAGTTGTGTACTAACAACTTACAACTCTTTTAGATAGATTACCAAAACATTTTCTGCATTAAGTAGTGCTTGTATTTTGTACTGAATACTGATACAAATATGATTACTTAATAAAATACAAAAAAAAGCCCCACTGTCTTTTATTCTCCATGCCCCAATTGTAAATCTAATGTGTTTTCCAATGTTTTTGTAGAATCCAATTTACCTTTTTAAAGTGAGTGGCACACTGAACCTTCCTGACAGGCTGCATGAGGGCGTCTCTGACAATAATACTAATGTCCGCCCCAGAGTAACCACTTGTCCGTTGGCCCAGAGTGACGAAGTCTGCCTCTGTGAGGTCATTGGGTGTGGAGCCCAGATGCAGCTTGAACATGAACGAGCGGGCATGCTCCTCAGGCAGGGGGATGTAGATCCTCTTCTCAAATCTAAGACACAAAAATGACTTCAGCCATTAAATCTGCCATTTTTAGTGATTGGACCTTTCCTTCGTCCATGAATTTTCCATAAAACTTAAATCTACGACAAGCTGAGAGATGAACTAACCTCCTCCTGATAGCCGAGTCCAGTGTCCATGGTATATTTGTGGCTCCCAGTACTAGAATTCCCTCATTGTCATTTCCAACTCCTTAGAGGAGAATGATATTTATTATTCGCCTGAATATAAAACACTCAGTTACTAATTTAGATGTTTTTTTCCACTGACCCTGCATCTGCACAAGAAATTCTGTTTTGATTCTGCGAGCTGCTTCACTCTCATTCTCACTCCTGGAGCCACAGAGGGAGTCGACCTCATCAATGAAGATGATGGATGGCTTGTGTTCTCGAGCCAAACTGAAGAGGTTCTTCACCAGTCTTAAGCAATACAAAGTGAAAAAAATAATTGATATGTAATTTCATCTACATTCCTGGACTTTATCATCATGACTAGAATGTAGAACCCACTTTTCACTTTCCCCTAACCACTTTGACACCAGGTCAGAGGAGGAAATGGAAAAGAAGGTGGAGTTGTTGGCTTCTGTGGCCACTGCCTTGGCAAGGTAGGACTTCCCTGTTCCAGGAGGGCCAAACAGGAGGATACCCCTCCAAGGAGTTCGTTTTCCTAGACAAACATATATTATCTCCTTAGATGATTACATTAGGAGGTTTAATATTAATTCTACTCTTCATACCTGTGAACAGATGAGGGAACTTGATAGGTAAGATGACAGCTTCTTTTAAGGCTTCTTTTGCACCTTCAAGTCCAGCGACATCATCCCACTTAATATTTGGTTTTTCCATGACAATGGCACCTGCAAAAGAGAAATAAGTTTGGCTGCCATATGACTGAAATATGACATATTGATCCATGTACGACCCTCTTACAGCTTTAGTGATTGTTGTAAACAGTGTCATTCACCTGAGAGTTGATTTTGGAACTTCTTATTTTCACCCCCGTCATCACTTTCACTCCTGTACAAAAATAAACATGACAGCACTCATTACGATATATATATATATATATATGTACTTTTTTGTGAAACAACAATTAGAAGAAAACAATGACATCCAAAGCAGGCACACAGTGGAGTGAAATCTCTTTTTTTTAATGTGGTCCTACTGATCCATCTCACCCTTTGTCGTCAGACTCTTTGACTGGTTTGGATGGTGGCGTCTTCTCCTGATTCTTTAGATATTCCTTCAGTTGTTCTGCTCTGCTCAGGTAATCCTCACACTTGGCCCTGATGCTCCTCTTCGCGCTTTCTCCCTGGGCGTCATCTGTGAAGGGTGACACATACTGAGCTACCTTTTTCTTAGATATGATTATACAGCACAATGCAATCAATCCATTTTTGCAGAGCCGATGCTATTGAATGTTTTGTCGACATGATTCCATTTTTTATTTAACTTATTTGTATTTAACATATTTTTGGATTGCAGAATATTGAGAGATGTTTGTAATATCCTGCCCCACCTATGTAGGCAAATGGAGTGGACAAAACATTAGAGACGTCTTATAATTCGGTTCCATTCAACACCTACACAAGCTCAAAAAAGAACAAAGTGTCAGATTAACATCCCTCTGTAATGAATTGAATACAAGTAAATTCCAGTTCCTCACACTTCACAACATGGAGGAAGAACTGCACTGAATGCTGATACAGTCGTAATGCCTCTTCATAGTTTTTTGCTTTGTCCTCCTGTGAAGCTTTGGTGGCAAGATCTATGGCTTTCTGTCAACAGAAACAAAATAGGAAAGTCAACATTTTAAAGAACCCAGTAATAATACAGTAGGCCATACTTTTTAAAAAGCTCAAGATTCCTAGATACATTATTTTTCAAAAATCCATTACAGTATCCTTTTAATTTCTCCTGAACCTCTCTTTAACAGATTTCCCAAGGTGGCAACCGGATTTTAAAATGAAATACAGACCATTAACCATTTAAACTCTGACCTAACCACCAATGGTTTACCTCAGAGTTTAAGAGGTTATAATGAGCTGACTAAAACCCAACAGCTTTCGATTTACAAATGATACTTTACGATAAAACCCTCATATTAGATTAACTTTAGATTCACTCTCTGAATTGGCAATATAAATGGGTTATATATGTTAGTTATTTGTGTTAAAAACAATCTTTATCTTAATAATTACGTCACACTAGACGTTATATAACCAAGCAGCTTCCGTCCTTTTAAAAGTTTGTCACTCACCTGTAAATTTCCACCCGCCATTGCATGAAACCGTGAACCTCAAACTCTTCTCTTACTGTTACGTTTAACAAACGAAAATAAAGAACCTCGCCTGTCTGTTTTCAGTAAATTTTCATTTTACAACAGCCTCTCCGGTAAAACATCCAAAAGTAATTGCTCTTCCGCGTTGTTGCGGCGAAGGTGACTTCCGCCATGGTCACGTGACTACGGTAACTCGATTTACATTTATTACTATGTTTTACATAAAATTAAGATTCAAACTAATTGAGCTGAAGTAGTTGTTTTGCGGTTTTACTTTGTTTTTGTTTTTATTGTGAATTTTGGTAATCTTATTTCTAAAACATCTGAGAGTTTTGTTATTGTCATTTGAGCGTGTACATATTAACCCCTTAGGTACTGGCTAATTATTTGAGTACATTTTAAGGCCAACTGTTTAGAGTAATTTAACTTATTTTGGATACATTTAATGGGCTCTTTCCCATTCGTAATCCAATTTAAAATTGATGTTAATTTCCCTTAATTTTCTTATTATTGTAGATGTGTTGAGGACAGATTTCCCCAGAATGCATCCTGATATATTTGGTGTTATTAGGAACTTAATGGGAAAACGTACATATGAGATGGACCCTTTGATGGTTGCCTCAAAGCCTCAGAGGCTGAATAAAATTACTTGATGATTCTTTCTCACAATTTTTACGCAGGCTACAGTCCTGTCTAATATTCTTTTGTGCACTCCAATCAGTCCTGTCATGTTTGTGGCAGGTGCTGCGTCTCTTTTCTATTGTTTGTTATTATTTTCCTTTATCGTTACATGTTTTATCTGTGTCTCTTCCTTTTTTAATACGTGTTTTTGGGGAGTTTTCCTACATCTTCAGCTTTCGGCCTGAATAGGGCATCTTTTGTTGTTTGTGGTGCGATATTGGGCGACACAAATAAATTTGACAGATCCTAATTTTTGTGGCACACTTTGCACATTTTTGTTTAGTCTGCCTTCCTAAAGTCTTGTTCTTATTGCCAATCTGCTTTCATTTATTTTCCACATCAACTGACTTTGCAAGAATCGCACTTGTCTACCTGATCTGGAATTAACTTAAGCATTAATCAAAGAAGGTACTACGCTTTTTTTCCATTTATTAACAAATGCCACACTTTATTACATTTATTAAAAGGGAAAATTAAAGTGCAGAACATAGAAATCTCAACAACAGCTCAGGTAAATACAAATGAATGCATTTTTAACAGCACAAAGAAGTGTATTTGGTTGCACACAGATTTTTGATACTTTGTCCCGGTTTATTCAACAAAAGATGACTGCAATCAAAGCAAACACTGTGTACAGTACATACTAATGTTGTATAGAATTGACATATTTCACTGGCTACACCTCACTGTAACGAGGCCCAAAGACAGGGATCTTGATTGTCATCAACTATCTCCATTTAAAAACTTTGGACGTAAAACCTTTAGGATGTGATCGCTCTTCGTAAGATCTGCAGGGAGTTCATTGTTCTGCAAAAACACACAAGAAAAATGTGGAGGTTAATTCATTTACATAGATAATCATTCAGTCATTGCTTATCGACTCATCATTCAAATGCGATTGCTCCACCTGGTTTGGTAGTGTGGGGTCTGCATTAGCCCCAAGCAAAAGGAGAACAACCCGGAGATTACCACCCATAACAGCAGCATGAAGGGCAGTGGAGCCATTCTGGAAACAGGAAACATTTAGAATGAAAAATATATTAATAACACATTTGGAGAGATGCTGTATGTTGCCGGGGTGGACAGGATCTTCTACCTTGAGCAGTCCAAGTGAAGGAGAAAACTTCAGGAGTTCCTCGATGACACTATTATGTCCCTTTAAAGCTGCCTTAAATAACGCTGTTGACCCATCCTTGACAGACAGCAGGGAAAACAATATGATTATCATAATATCATAATATATAAGATATACATAGTTTATACATTTTACCAATGGACAAAAATGGTTTTCTGTATTTGCTGCTCTAAGTTACTCAATGCCCATTAAGAATCCCTCCGCATTTATACACTCCAAGTTATAATGATGAGAGCAGATTTACCTGTCTGTCAGCATCCCTTTCTGCACCGCGCAAGAGGAGCACCTTCACCACCTCACTGTGACCCATCTGAGCAGCCATCCACAGGGGGGCAGTGCCATCCTGGAAAGAAAATGGATGGAAAAGGAGGAGGTGAAACACGATATTAGACGAAAGAAAGAGGAAAATGAGATAATGTTCCAGCCTGCAGGAAAAAAATGTCCTGTCAAGTAATGTAATAACAGGAGCTAATGAAGCAATTACCTCTCTTGGCTGGTTAACCTTGGCACCGGATGACAGCAGCTGACGAATGACAGTCACATGACCCTCCTGGGCAGCCAAGAAAAGAGGGGTAGCACCATCCTAAAGCAATAAATTGAATTAATCTTACCAAAATGTCCAAGTGGTACCTGTTTTTCTAGTAATTCTTCACTAAATACCATTTAAATCGTGCTTACAAAGAATTGAAATGTTTTACAATAAGAAGAGTATGAAAATCCTAAAATGATTTTATGCAGTCAGGTGATTTTTGGGTTTCCCCTATAGAACAGACACCTTTATTCTCCCAAATGTCAACCCTGTCTGACTCAGCAGTCTGCTGAAACCTGAGCGGCTGGATTCCTGCTGCAGAGACTCAGTGTATGCAAACAAACATCTTGCTCCTGACTAACATGAGGTTTATAGACAGAGAAGTTGGAGATGTGCACAAACAGGGCTCACGTTGAGTTGGTCGTGAACATTGGCTCCGTTCTTCAACAGTGCGTCCACCACCTGAGTGTGTCCATACTGACAGGCCACAGTCAGAGCTGTGCCACCATCCTGGAAAAGACACAAGCAAACACAACACATTTTCAATCTTATCTCTATGTGATTCACTCTGAGTCATAGTCAGAGATGACGGGATAGCAACATTCTCCTCACATCCAGCATTAGACAGAGTTACACGTGGCATTGTGTCCGGCTGCATACCTTTGTCTGGCATTCAGTAGAAGCACCAAATTCAAAGAGAAGCTTCACAATGTCATGGTGTCCCTGCTGGGAGGCGAAGAACAGGGCAGTAGAACCTGTCTGGCGAGGACCATACAATAAGATAAGGTTTTCATTTTTTAGTGACGTTTACCTGTACTGAACGTTGAAAGGAACGTCCCACGTTCAGAAATGTGTAACTGCTGCAAAATCTAACATTGCACTACCACAAAACTAAACATGAGGATGAAGTAAAAAGTGAATATTTTACTTCATGACATCTGTTTGTAATACTGCTGAAAGGCTGTTTGTCACAGCACACTTGTTGTTGTACAAGGAAAAGCACGGGTGTAACTAATAACAGTCACAAAGGCTTCATTCCATTTCTGTGTCAGCAAGCCTCAACAGTGAACTGTCCTGATGCTGACACACAGAAATAGATTACAGCTGTTATTGATGTCATTGGTTACATCTGTTCTTCTCTTGCTATGACATATTTGCTGTGACAAAGGTGATTAAATTGTATTTGCTTGAATTGGTTCCTAAGGGCTTCATTTTCTTAAAACAAACAGGTTAAAATATAACAAAATAAAATAGAAAAATAAAATAACTTAATTAATAAAAACTGCAATTTTCACCTGTTTCCAATATCTTAACCAAATGGATAAAAACACTAAAATGCATAAACGCACAGATGGCAATGAGAGGAATCTGATTCAAGAGTCATCAATAGGAACAATTACAGTAAGGTTTATTCTTCCCCCATCAAACTCTCTGAAAACACTCGGCAAATCTAACAGCAGGGACCGGCAGGTGAAGCCAGAATGAGTTTGATTATTTCCACTTCTCTCTGTGAGCCTAATTTTCTGTAGCGTTATAAATAAATAAGAAGCTGTGATGGTGAAAGCCATCCTTTATTTCGACAGAGAGCACAGTGATGATGGCCTCTGAAGGTTTTATAGCGGAGGCTCTTGCCTGCATAGATGAGATCAGCAAAATCCCAGACTGACTAGAGAATCGATTCTCAAAAAAACATTACGTGTAAATGCAATCTTGGCTTCAACTTTACTTTGGCAATCAAAATCTGAGCTGGGATTTGATCCTTTTAACTTTTAAACTCTGGGGTGTCCACCAGTTGACTGATCTTCACAGACTTTGCAAATTTTGCAGCCAAACATTTTGACAGTTTGAAACCACAGATTTTGATTTTAAATCGAACGTTTTCAAGGATAACTGTATTTGCCAAGATGGATTTTACAAGAAATGCAACTAAAATGTAGTTTATGCAGCTTGAATAAGGGCATAAATTCGGGCCTTTTTAAGGCCTTGAAGGATGATCTCCATCTTACCTCTCTCTGGTAGTTGATGTCAGCTCCTTGCATGATCAGTTCCCTCACACACTCATAGCGGCCGCTGTATGAAGCCACCATCAGTGCTGTTGTTCCATCCTGCAAAAAAAACATGGAATCAATAAATTACAGAGCTTGAGTGCTTCAGTTACAGAAAAGTGCACTAAACATGAAGTCAAAACAACAACATAGCTCCTTTCTACATGTCTTCCTACATAACGCATGAAACTTTTGACTTTTATTATGAATGGATGAAAATTGAAAACATGAATGGGTGTTTATGACGCATGCACACTCATGTGCGCGCGCGCACGCACACACACACACACACACACACACACACACAGAGGTAAGGGTTGAAGCTCCCTTTCTCCGTACCACAGGTGGGTTATGGTTAAAGCGTGCAGTTGAGCGGCCAGGGCATGCAGCGTCCGTACACTGTCTCTGCAGTCTGCGTCCACACGCCCACTGTTGAGCAGCAGCTGAAGGAGAGCCAAGTTTCCCTTACGAGCAGCCCAAAACACGGCATTAGCCAGGGGTGTTTCTTTCTGCGGCGTAAACACACACACACACAAACCAAAACAATGTTACAATCCAACAGTTGTGTCACCCAAAAAGTCAAAATGACTCGAAGGGCCCACAAACAAATGGTTCTCAGCTCAGCCCAAAGCTCAAAAAGGAGAAAACTCCCCAAAAAACTGAAACATGCAGGAGAAAAAAGTTCCCTGTCCTCAAATGGCCAGTTGGAAGTCTAAGGTGGGAAAATAATAAATTACAACCAAGACAAATAATATAAATACAACACTTGAGACCCCACAGAGATGTGGTCAAAAATAATTAAATGCAGAGAGGGTGAAAGAGAGAGAGAAGATTTATGTGTTGATTTACTGATGAAAAGTAATCACTCATGTCAGCATAGATTTGATATTGGATGATCAGTCTGTAAATTGCCGTGTTACAGCAGCAAGTGCAAAGGGAAACATCAAAGAAACACACGGTACGATACAATACGATGCAACAAACAAAAATCCACATGAACCCAAAAGCCACTGTCTGTGTGTGTGTAAGAGAGAGAGAGAGAGAGAGTGAGAGCAAAGCGCATCCAGGTGTTTAAATATCTGGGAGTGAGTGATTGCTCAGTCACCAATCAGGTGTATCAGTGATCAATACCATAATACACACTTCCTCTATCACTCTGAATTCTCTAGAGGGATTTGAGTTACACACAGGCACACATACACACACACTAATTTTATCTGTATGTAATCATGTCATGTTTCTAAGTGAGTGTGTGCATCTGTGAATTCGAGCCCCCTCTCACACACACTCTCACACACATTAAAGGAGAATGATTGCATCTAAGTCAGTAAAGTGCAGTCAGTTGGTCAGCCCAGCGTTCTTAGTGACAACAGGGACGTGCAGGAGTGACGTCTTTTCTCCTGAAGGCCTCTTTAGCTGCTGCTGCTGCTGTGATGGAAACACTAATAAGAGTATTTACCTTAAAAGACATCCTGCAGACCTCATTGGTGACTCATGTTTCTTCCTGGGCACTCACTCGTTCATTAGAGATGAAGATCCGCACACAGATGCTGTTTTGCCGCACTGTGTTTGGGTGTTGGCGGCGCCGATCCGCCAACATAATGACAGCCAGACGGTCAGCTGAGCTCATCCTCTGCAGTGCTGCACGGAGGGAGCCCGGCGCGCCGCCAGGGGGAGCTGCTGAGCACAGCCTGTCGATGTGAAGCTCTCCGCGGGGGCCCTGGATGCGGTTTTGGAAAGTTAGGTGTCAGGTGTCTAAAGTGGTATTTGAAGGATTTGAAATATTGCAGCTTTAAGCTCGCTGTCAATGATAATAGAGGTTTGAAAAGGTGGAGCAGGGAAAGCAGATTATTTTTGTTGACTAATGTTCTTCTCAGCTGCTGCTCTAAGTGTTGATTTGTGGATTCAGGTAAGTATAGTGGAAAGTTTTCAGGTGTTGCAAAGCTATATAAGGCAGACTGACAGAAAATCTAACAGTACAGAATTACAGTCAGAACATGGGAACATATCAGAGCCACAATCATGCAGGTAAGGAGGCCAACATTCTTCAATTCATTTAAAACTAATCCAGGAACAAAGGTAACAATGTGTTTAGAATTGCATTTGCAAATTTAAAATAATCAAATACATCAAAAGCCAATACGCACCAAAAGATCTCACTCTCTTTGTGATCTTTTGATGTCAAAATATTTTATCTGTATGTGGTCAGGCAGCATTTTTCATACAATTCTGTTTCAGTTGCTTACTTTCATCACCTGATTTCACTCAGCAGGGGCATTTAAGCAACACAGATGCTTAGATTTGTTTGTGTGGAGTTCCATATTTCTTCCTGCAAGGCAACAGGAATTTAAGGGTTTTGGTATCATCTGCTGATTGGACATTTACAATTAATTTAATGAAAGGTGGCCATATTTCATTTAAATCCCTTAAACCCTGGGAAACATCGATGTGTTCATCTTCATAAATACTGGATTTTATTTGGATTTTTAGTGAAATGGTTTCAAAGGTTTCAAAAAATATTTGGATGTATTCTGTCATTCCTGTGAACTGATTAAAGACTAAAAATCCATTAATAGTAACTTATTTTTTGAGCTATATGATGTGATCTGGAATGAGGATAATTTTAAGGGAAATTTGAAATGCAATAGGTCTAAAGAGTAAGGGTTAAAGTAAGGGTTACTATGATTTGTTTTTTATCTAACTCTAGAAATTAGGATATTTGTTGTACCTTACCTGGTATACTCAGTTATTATTGGTTTATAAAATGGACTATGTGGTCCATTTTGTTCACCTGATGTGAACACCTTAAAGATTAGAGTTTGTCCTGAGTGTTTTGGACTAACTAACTACGTGTGGTGAGAATCAACAGGCAATTCACACCTCAACAATTCCAAAAATGACTTGTACTGCATAAGGTAAGACTTCATAAGACAATATGAACGATATGAAAACGTCTTCCCTTTCCAGTCCAGCGGCTCTACTTCCTCTTGAGAGCGGCGCTGCTGTCTGTCCTCCTGTGTGGACCGAGACCAGCGGTGTCAGACTCAGATGAGGTGATTCTGACCGAGTGGCAGATGTGGAAGAACAGCTTTGGCATATCCTACGATGAAATGGTTTGAACACACATCTCGACGAACTCATCAAAATGACACGATTGTTTGCTGGAGCTGAATGTCTCTCATGTGCGTTACCACACAGGACGACATTCAGAGGAGGTCCATCTGGGAGGAAAACATGCGCATGATTGAAGACAACAATCATGGTTTTTATATGGGGGTGAGGCCTTTCACGATGGCCATGAATAAATATGGAGACCTGGTGAGAATAAATCACTGTTTTTGATTTATTCCTTTGGTTGGTGAATTCCAGATAGCATCATTGTAAGACGAGCATCCTTGTGTTCTCCATATACGTACAGACAAACCAAGAATATCAGGTTTTGCAAGGTGCCATGATCGATGCCCAATTCGTG
Organism: Brotula barbata; assembly: GCA_900303265.1. Taxonomy (NCBI): domain Eukaryota; kingdom Metazoa; phylum Chordata; class Actinopteri; order Ophidiiformes; family Ophidiidae; genus Brotula; species Brotula barbata. The sequence continues at coordinate 27,990 of OMNV01019844.1, forward strand.
AAGAGAGGGAAGAACATTTCAGCGCGTAGGCTGCGTAACAATGCTGAAAGGTTAGGGGCCAGGGTTGTTGACTACAGTAAAATGGGATATGTCACCGAGGTCAAGGATCAGGTAAGATCATTCTAAATTGGTTTCTTTTATTAAACATATCGATGATTTATAACACGTGTTGTTCCTCACAGGGTTATTGTGGCTCCTGCTGGGCCTTCAGCACTACAGGAGCCATTGAAGGACAAATATACAAGAAGACGGGTCAGCTGATTTCCTTGAGTGAACAAAACCTGGTCGATTGTTCCAAATCCTACGGCACCTACGGATGCAACGGTGCTTGGATGGCAAATGCCTACGACTATGTGGTCCAAAACGGACTGCAGTCCACCAGCACCTATCCATACACCTCAGTGGTAGGCCTTGGACTCTTGGATATTTAGAGATATGTAACATTTTGTTCGCCTGATGTGAACGTTTAATGATGTTTTCTCTCCTCAGGACACCCAGCCTTGTTTCTATGACAGCAGGCTTGCAGTGGCCCATGTCAAAGACTACAGGTTCATACCTAAAGGAGATGAGCAGGCCCTGGCGGATGCTGTGGCAACGATCGGGCCAATCACAGTGGCTGTTGATGCTGATCATTCAAGCTTCCTGTTCTACAGCTCGGGTTGGTTTCCATAAAATATTTCAATTTAATATAATGATTATTTCAGCAATTAAATTATTTTAACCGAAATTTCTCCTGCAGGAATATATGATGAGCCAAACTGTAACCCCAACAATCTAAGTCACGCTGTGCTGCTGGTTGGCTTCGGCTCTGAAGGAGGCCAAGATTACTGGATCATCAAAAACAGGTCAGTCATTTGAATATGCCATGAAAATATAAGATTATCAGCACCCATAAAGATGAATAACAAAACCAATAGAAGAAGTGTATTCCCCTTCGCAAGAGAGACATAATCGTGTCGGACTTATCCAATAATATATAAAGCGTATACAAAACATATTCAGGCCCTGGAAATGTATACACATGCCTTAGGTGTATTTGTGACTATTAGTATGTGTACATAGATGTGTTATTTCTATATATACACATATTATTTTAAAAGTTTGTATATTACATATGAATCTTTTTTTGTTCGTCAGTTGGGGCAGCAGTTGGGGTGAAGGTGGCTACATGCGAATGACCCGTGATGGCAGCAACATGTGTGGCATCGCCAGCTATGCCCTGTACCCCATACTATGACTGTGACATACCGCTGTATAGTCAAGTATTACATCAGGTTGCTGGAGTTGGAGACCATCAGTGAGGCACCAGAGAACATCATCCCTCACTGCTTATACAGCTCAGTTCACTTTATCCACATGTAGATAATGTTATCCTCCCTTCATCATGTGCAGCTGACACAACGCTGCTCTCAGGGTTTTTTTCCTGTAAACCAGAATTAGTGGTGAGGCTCTGCTATTCAACCAAAAATAAAATATTCTGCCAAAATTATGGTAAAATGCACTTAAATTCCGCTTTAATTTCTTTTTTTTTTGTTATGTTATCCAATATTAGAATGGATCTCATTGATTGTGAACGCCACAAGAAATTAAATGTTCAGAATTCAACTGTTCATACTAAAGATTCACTGAGAGGCACAGAGCAATCAATGCCACATTTTGACAATATCTGTCATTTTTGTTCCATTTGAGTGATATATGAGTGTTGAACACATGATGATTACACATAGGGGCAGAGTTAGGGGTTGAGACTGTTGTGGAAAGTCTTTTATCTGATCCTGGTAGCCTCAGAGATTCAGGCCTCAACTTGAAAATGAAACAGTGCTTCAATAAATATTTTCTGTGGACGATTGTCACATATTTTGTTCATCAACAGTGATCACATTGCGTCGTTTAACAGATCATCTGTGAAACTGACACATTGTTGACTGTCCAGAGCACGAAAAATAAAAATAAAATAAAAACATAAAAACACACATCTGTCATATTCTCTGCTGTTCACACAATATCTATACTCTGTCTATTAACAATACCAAGCACAAACACACCGACTTGAACCTTGAACCACTGTGTGTCCTCCTCTCCTCCACTCTGTCTTCAGCATGTCAGATCATGCAGCAGACTATTTTAAATTTCAGAACTTTAGTGAGCCATGGTGAAGCGTTTGCACGTTGGTCTTCAGCTTTGTGTGTGTTTTTGTACAGAAGTGTGGATCTGGGTTCAACAGAAGGGTTGAATGGAGCCTACAGGGGTCAATGTGTGCCTTGTAGCTATAATGGGCTCTTCAATGAGTGTGAAGAGCAGACAGGATTGTTTGCTGGGTGTCAGTTTAACACGAATGGGGATCGATGGGAGTAATATAAAGAAGGTTACTTTGCGATGGTTTTGCGTTGGCCTGTCTGAACATCGGCCTAGAAGAAATTGAATGCTTGTGTAAACTTGGTTACAGCTGCATTAGTTGTGAAAGGTTTGTCTGCCATTTTACATCCGTGAAAGCAGCATTTTATCACTAAAACTATTAGATGTGCTTTTGGTTACTACGGCAACCCAACGATAGCTGGAGGCAGCTGCAGCCTTTGCCACTGTAATGATGGACCCTCAGACGTTTCTGATTATCAGGCTGGAGGTATGAATATTCAGCAATGTCCAGATCAACAAATGGACCCATTCATTAAAATAAGATTATTCTAATGTCTTTCCTTTGAACAGTATGCGTCACATCTGGAAACAGCTGCTCGGGGAATCACTGCTATGGTTAGTCATGATGGGTTTGGTGCACCAGTGTGTTGATTTTATTGTTTATATTGCTCAGCCTCACAGATGATTTTTGAAGATCAACAAATACGATATATGAGTCATCTTCATCCTTGACTTGACTGACAGAATGTGACAGCTGCACAGGTGTCTCATTGGCTGATTTGAAGCAGATTGATGAGCCGCTGGTTTGACTGACTTGAGAACACAGGCTGAAGTTCAGGTTCAGCCCCTCTGCTTAACAAACTGAAAGCCAACATCCCTGAACCCAAGGTAAGGATTCATTCAGGCATCAGCGCCAACACGGCTATTGTTCTACCATCTGAGAGCTATAAACCTTTATTTTAGACCACCACAAGTATTCGCAGTTTCGCATTACCAAGAAATAATAATGTTTCTCTGCTGTTTTGCAGATTCGGATTGGGCGTAACAGCACTGTGAATCATAAGGAACCAAAGGTTCAACAACTGGAAGCAGATGTGCATGCTGTCAGAGAGGAACTGAGTCAACTCATCAATGGGACAACTGGGACAGAAATATAGAAATCAAATCATTTCATAAAATCAAATAAAAATGTATTGTCCTGTCCTCATGACCAGTCACTGTAGAACAAATGTTAATTTTAATGTTTGACTACAGCTGGAAAAGTTTTGAGGATTTGGGGTTGGAAGGAAACTCATTTCTTTGTAGTATACAGCCTTAGATAACAAACTAATGTACTTGTATGAACCTTACAGCGTCTGGGAGTTCACCAGGATGGTGGAGGAGGCTCAGACAGATGAAGCTGTCAGAGAGCAAGAGGAGCTGTGTCTGATTCTGTCTCTTATGTGTCTGATGGCTATTTCTGTTGGTTCAGCATCTTCAAACTCAAATGATGCTGCTGTCTGTGACTGAAAAGGGAAAAGATGTGTTAGATTATAACACAGACCATTTCACCGTTTAATGATGAAGGTAGAATAACTGGACAGATCTGAAAACAGATCATGATCATGATCATGTTTGATTGTTAAAAATGCATCACATGTATCTTAATTGCAGGCATTTGAGCATGACATGGATGATACCATGTCAGAACTAATGAAGCTATTAGATGAAACCCTCAAACAGAGGTGGAAAGTGGATCTTCTTACCAAGGCTGCAGAGCTCTTCATAATATCACCAACAACACCTCTGACCTGCTTCATGCTGTCCTGGCTGAGGAAGCTCATAAAAGCATCGTAAAGGCCATAGAAAAGACAGAAATGACGGAAAATCAGTCCAGCCTGACTGCAGATGAAGCCCTTTAGGTGAGTGGACTCTCTCAGGGGCTCCCCAAATATACTGAACCTAATTTGTGTCATTTTTTTCTGTGATTTCGAATCAGGATGAGGAAGAGGGAGTCCTGCTTAATAGAGTTCAAGGACTGCAGGATAACAGCGGCCCTATACTGACACACTCAGAGCGACCTTGACGGTGTGTGAGATATCCTTTTAACTGGCCAAAACAATTCAATTTAGACTTGACATGTAATAAATATAGCTCTATTTTATTTTAAGCACTTTCTCACAAAGTGGACAGCCTTGAGGAGTGTGCGAACAAGCGAAAAGAAAAAGGAGAAAAGGTGAACAAAATACATTTGATCCACATCAGTGTCAGCATGGATGAGATTTTCTTTGATGCAGACCTGGCGTGTGAGTATTTCATCTTTCGCCTCTTTCAACTCACTTTGCTGCTTACTCGTGAATCATTGCGTCTCTCTCGTGTCTCCCTGTGCCTGTTTTAGTGAAGAACTTAAATGCAGCTCTGTCCTCACTGACAACGATCTGACACAAGTTGAGGATCCCAGTGAGAAGGCGCCTCCTAGTGCCGACATGACAGGAGGCATCAGGAGGATCAAGGGTGTCAGAGAGGAGACAAGAGCTTTTGTCAACAGGGTGAAATACTCCTTTAATTAAACCTCAGTGACAGCAACAGCAAATATATTTCTCCCATGATGCATCATTCCTAGTTTGCTGATCTCATCACAGCTCTGCATTGCCACTGTTTTTAACGGAGAGGGTCACATAGAACTTCATCCTCCAAAACATCTGGAAGACTAGGAAGCATTTACAGCTGCGGATCTACTGCTCATCCGGCATAGGAACGATCTCTCCGAGGCTGAAAACAGACGGAGGTGACAGCAGGACAAACACAAAGATGATAATTTGTTTGTTTTGTATCTGGGTAATAAAGACGTGAGTGGAAACACCGGAGCTTCCCATCTGTAGCAGGATAATTACCCAGCATCCTTTCTGTCTGTTCTAGGCGTCTGGAGATTACATAGGGATGGCTGTGAGACAAAACCTACTGGTCTGTGTCTACAAGTTGGGTGGAGCCAAATTACCACAAACACTAATGTGAAGTCCCTGATTTTGACATTTTTGTCTTTCACAGGTGGATAAATAAGCAACTCTCATTTTTTTTAACAATTTAACAGGGATCCTTATTTTTTTATCTGTAATTTATCATGTAAAAATATAGAAATATTTTCTTCATTGTGATATATTTACTTTTACTATGCCTACCATATTCCATTAAGTGTAAATAACTGCAGTGTGTACCAAGATGCTGAAGTAAATATAACACAAAACTTCACATCATCAAAGCCCTTCAGCATCTCTCCAAAGAGACACCTTCACAAAACGCTATCCAGTGTCCTCCAGCTGGATCCAGAGAACCTCGTGTTCTACCTGGGCGGCTATCCAGAGGATTTTACTGAAATTAAGTCTCTGCTTTTATTTCATCATCCAATCATCTGGTGAATTGTGACTGCAAACCAGTCAAAACAAACCATTAAATGACCTGAAGAGCGTATAAATCTGTATAATGTGTGTCCACTTGGGTTGTTCCTTTAAAAAATATTTTCATCAGTGTGTGCTTATCAGACGAAGGTCATTATTTACAAAACTTATGCCGGATTGTAAAAATTACTCCAGTTAAAATTTCTTACGGTATTTGACTTTGTGACATTTAGAGCAGCTTAATGTTTAATTAAGGCATTAAAATGTAAAAGTCTGAAAGGGGACAATTTTCATAAACCTTTATATGAAATTTCTTTATTTGAAGATAATGTGGACCAGAACGTGATTGAAATCCTTATGGTGCAATAAATCTGAGGTCATCAGAATGAATCAAATACTAGCTGATAAAATTTTGTGCGATGAGAAAGTACTTTCTATCATACATTTATTCATACGTTATCAATTCTACTTTTAGCCTCCAGTGGAGCTGCACTACCCCAAATACAGAGGAGCCATGAAACTCATCTTCATCTACTACAACCCGATGTCCAACTTCAACTTCAAGCAAGCAGTCAATGTGGGCGCAACCCAGTCTAATGTTACACTTTTGCTGTTTGTGAATACAGAAAAATGTTTATCCCTATAAGATACTAATACTAATACCTTTCCTTTTTTTTGCAAACCCCTAATCTCACACAGGTCGGATTTAAGCTTTATACCTGCTGATCTAAGCTCATTTTCCCAAATCCATCAGTCCCATGTTGTCCCCCCCAGTGGTCGTAATTGTTCTCTTGAAGCTAAGCTGTCACCAGAATTCATGCTGGGACGACACCACAGACACGGACAAGCATCTGAGCCAGTTTAAACAGAATCATCTTAAATACTGAGGCGTGAATTGGTCAGAGTAATTTGAAGGAAGGAGATTTAAATTTTAAATTGAATTGGCCTTTTCAAATTATTAACCAATCAGTAACTGAGTGTGCTTCATCGGAAATGCATACAGAAATCTTGATTTCTGGAGAAGTTGTGTTAAAATGCACCGTTATATATTTGATATTTTTGGAAACATTGAGTTTTCAAGAAAGATGGACTCATTGTTGATTACCTCAGAGTTTCAGAGGTTAATTTTGCAATTATTTCATAGTAAAATAGTACCAGTAAAGGCCAGCCATCACTCCCTGAAGGATACCAGCTGTCCAAGCCACACAGCTGGATCAGTTACACCGTGCCACTTGAGGACCTCGATTACAGGTACGGACACTGAAATACACTGCACTTCCCGGAATACCTGACATTTATGATGAACAGGATGTGGCAAAAAACTTACATTTTTAATTTGGTGCATTCTTTCTCCTCTTCTTCCTTTATCCACTCACGCTGTCATTTTAAGTCTCAGGCCTCATTTCTCACTTGAGGTCAGAACCAGGTCATCTAAAGGACGGCTCCTCCATGTGGCCCGCAGAGGAAATGCTCCAGCTCCCCCTGGGGAAAAACAGAATAATTCAGCATAAAAAGAAAAGCTACACACACACAGTGTTTCTGTTTTTATTAGATTCTATATGGCTTCATATACGGATGTTTGTCATTAATTGGTGGTTTCCTCTGTGTGCAGGTTGACTTTAATGTGTTTGATGGATTTCGTGCGACTGATGGCCAACTGTTGAACGATGAATGTTCACTTTTAGATCTGCGTAATCCTGTGTATTTGGGAAATCATCCAATGAGCAAAACCTCAAAAGTGCGTATCGTTCCTCAAAGTAACTTAGTTATAAATTCATCAACACACATCTCTCTCTCTCTGTGTGTGTCTGTCTCCTCTCGTCTTAGAGACACTACATTCTCAAACATGGCACTATTGGCTTTATACATGATTTAAAGCTGAATAAAGTGGATGTAAGGCAGGTCGTGGGGTTTCACTTTCAGATTTGGGGACGTACTTCGGTGGAAATGGTGATCTTGTCGCATTAGGTCTTCAGATTACCTGTAAATCAGAACATTGTGATTTCTTATCATCGGCTAGATGTTGGGATCCCCAAACACACTATTGTGCATGCAGCAGGTGGCACTGCAGTCTCATTCAAATGGTTGTTTTGGTCCGTTCGGCTGTAGGATGCACCAATTTCAGATTTTTGCTCTAATAATTGAAAAAAAAAACGTTATGTAAACAACTTAATGTTCCGTGGCTTTTTTTTAGGTACTGTGTCAAATGGATATAATATTGACAAGACAAAGTAACACAACCAAAACTAAACAACTCCTCATAAAGCATCTTTATAAGTATAGTATAGAAAATATACAAACACATTTTTTAGTAAGCCTCGTAACAAAGTAATATTTATACAAGGAACCCAGATGAAATATGAATTGTCACAGTGGTTAAATTACAGGAAGAGTAAGGTCTATATACAGACATAAAGAACAAAATAATATTATGAATGCATGTAAAAATACTGCTGAATACACAGATACATATGAAACACTGATGAGAGATCCCACCAAGGCCCAAGAGAGGGAGCATGAACACCTGAAGAAGGCACTTAAAACTTGAAAGTACCACAAGATCCGGGAAGAACAGGCACCTAGCAGGTAGTGAAGATAGAAGAATAAACGTTGTCATCCCATATGTGTTTAAAGGAACTGAGAAACAAATACCACATCCCTGTGTTTTTCCATCACATCAACACATCAAGACAGAAACTGGTCCACCCAAAACAACACACCCAAACACAACAGCAATCTAGTGTATGAAGTCCAATGCAGAGAGGAATGCTCAGACTTGTATATTGGAGGAATTAAACTTATTAAACAAACGCATGGCTCTATATTGGAGGAATTAAACCTATTAAACAAATGCATCGCTCAATACAGGAGGCCCGAAATCCTCAGGTCGAGACTCAGCAGTCTACCTGAAAGATACGGGACACTATCGAGGATAACACACATATTTGCATAGGGAAAACAGCTGGTTTGAAAGACAAATGAATGAGGCGATCCACGTCAAACTAGAGAAACCATCTCTCAACAGGGGAGGAGGTCTAGGACACCAATTATTGCCCACCTACAATGCTGTCATTTCATTTCTTCCCAGGAGACTTAACACCCATCAACTCAAACAACTGTCATTACAACAACCAGGACCACAAATGAACCAGGCAGCATCAATGACCTCGATGACGACCCCACACAGATTAAATACCTGGGACTACCTGCCAGTCATTGAGAAGCGAAGAAGCCCCTTGGATGAGAAGTGAGATGTCTTCAAGTATCTTCAACCAGTTGCCCTGGATCAAACCATGACACTGGATGACAGAGAATCTCCACAGTCCACACTATTATGGACACTAAAGCCACATCCAGCTGCACTTTTGCGGCTACCTTGTGCCTCTACATTTTGCTAAAAGTAGGTTATGAACATAAAAACTGGTCTTTATATAAATACAAATTCTACATGTCAAAGCAGTGTCAAAAAAAAACAAAAAAACACCCTCACATTTTGTAATGTTTACATATTGATGATTGAAATCTTTGTGCAGTGTGTGACAGTTTAAGGCCACACTGTTTGCTTATTGCATGTACTTACTGGAGATACATCATTAAAACCAATACTTGAAAGCAAGACAGAAGAAGTCATCTTGTGTTTATTTCATTATTCCACAAATGCCAACTAATAAATGTCTGGCAGGTGGCTGTAGCTTCTGTCCCAGTATCCACCAGAGAACAACCAATCCTGGGAGCTGGTGAGGGGGTTGAGGCCCTGATGGAACCACCTGAAACACAACACAAGTTATTAAAACAGCCAACCAGAACATTAGCATACCAGTAGTTCTCAAACTGTGGTATACATATACCCCTGCCGGTACTTAATGAGGCTAAGTAGTCATAAACACATGGAATTTGTTAACTAAATTAATAAAGAACCTCATTGTTGTTGTAGGCAATTAATAGATTTTAACAGGTGTTGTTGTTTGCGTCATACTAAAACTAACTTTAGTTGAATAAATGCAATTTAGGAAACGTATGTAATATTTGGAATGAGCGCTGTTGTGTAATTCCATCAAGTGCCAGTGAGTGGCGCTGTCATGCAGGTGACAAGGAGAAGATGGATCCGTTCATTCTCACTCAAACCAGGAAAAGAGACACAGATAAAGATGTGGCTGAAGTGGACAGGATAAAAAAGTCCTCCATGATCCTATCACCCATGTGAGACACATCAGATAGCAAGTATCTCTAACCTTGGGCCAAGGGCATCATTCCTGAACATCAAAGCCAGGAATGCAGCAGAAAAAAAAGAGAATTTAAGCACCGGAGAGCAACACAGTATGAAAAATACAAAAAGAGCTGCTGAACTTACAGAAATGACACGTACTGGAGTTTAAACTATCGAGGTCAAAAATCAATTACTGTCATTTCACATTGTTAAAACTCGTCGTCTTAATAAGCCTTGTAATTTGTTGGCTCATTTGGCAACAAAGACTGGGGTTAAACATAATAAAAACCTTATCGCATACATTTGCTGATCGCATGAATAGCAGTAGAGCTGACCAATTTAGAGAGGAGAAAATGTTGAATTGATGGATTCATTAACAATCTCACCTGGCCTTCCACTCCTCATTAGATTTGGAACGGCTTTTTCGAGCAGCTCTCTGTTTCTCCTCCAACCTTTTCTTATCCTCGCTGGCAAGGTCTGTTCCAACAAAAACAAAAACAAATAACAGAACTCAGACGAGGGTGAAAAGGTTGAGCTCTCACATCCACTGTGATATTTGCGAGCATTACCGATGTCCCCGTTCTCCATGGCTCGGATGTCCGGTCTCAGCCTGCAGTCCGTTTTAGGAATGACTCCCTCCATCTCCTTGCGTAGCTCGTTCAGTTGCATGGCAAAGGACGTAAAGCTGTACATCTTCAATAAAAACACACATTCTATACATGAAATGACCCCTTCGCAGCTTTGATTCCATGTCATTCTACTGAAACGTTACGTGGTGCGTCTGACCTCAGTGGAGTTAGCCGGTCTGGGAGCGATCCTCCACAGCAGCTGACTGCCCGGGATGACCTCCACCGTGTCTGCCGCTTGCAGAGAAAGTTCATCCGGTTCACCGCCGCCCTGCACATCAGCATCCAGAACACACAAAATTACCAAATTAAGTGCTCTGTGTATTATTTAGTGTATTACTATTGTCTATGTATTGCTGTGTGTATCCATGAATTAGCACTTGAAAGTCAAAATGTACACATATCTACACACGTTACACCCCCAGGCAAGTATCTGACCAAAATCACCCCTTTATGTGTATGCGTATGATGTATTTCCCCTTAGAGATCAATAATGTATTTCTGATTCTGATATATGTATTCTCTACACACACTATAATATGGGGAGTAAGGCAGAGGCATAAATCAAGAGCTGAAAGAAAGGACAACTGAATTTGTTGGCAGAAATGTCGAAAAGATGGATGGGCTATCAAACATTTTTTTTTCAAATAGAATTCTATAGTATTCAGCATTTCTGTAAGGTCAAGCCTGATGTGGGGTAATCAGACTACCCTGCATCTTGGTTGATGCGGGATGACCCTCAGCCATCCTCTTCATCTTAATGTTGGATTGGCTGGGTTAGGGTTGTGATGGAGCAACATTTTCTGCCTCCGTATGTGACGCCGGCCCAAGCTCCAGCATGCAGCGAGACCCCCTCAGCTAATCACGTGTTGAGGTCTCTACAGGCGTGGGAGTGTTGGTTGCAGTTTATACCTGTTTGTTGCTTTTTTTCTCCACGAGCGCCTTCTTGTCGTTTTTCTTGTAAGCTTCAAAGGCAGCAGGATCGACGACGTACAGGCTCTCTGTCCACTTCCCATACAGAGCAAACAGCTTCTTTTTGCTGCTCAAGACACAAACACACACACACACACACACACCAGAGTGACTTTCAACACACATCCTGTTGTGTCCTGTCTGACAAACAACCTAAAAACTGGCATTATGCAGTTTCAGCCATGCCACGAGCGTTTCCCAGGAAAAAGAGGTTTTGTTAGTCTCAGATAAAATCAGGCATGAGCGGTGAGACTTTTTTTATGAATATATAACAGATTAAGAAGCACATTACCGTCTCTAAAAATAAATGTAACTACGCTGTCGCTTGTCTTCCGTGCGGTCTTATCATCAGTGTGTTTGTTTCTACATAACCCTGCTCAGTGTCACGTCATGTGTTGAAAATCTACATATTTCTGTGTATTCTGGCTGTGCACTCTGCCTCTATTTTATTGGAGGAACTGCTTGTTTTCTTTTCATCTTTTTCCTGATTGTGCCATCTGTTGTTTTTATTTATTGCTAATATATCTGCTTCCATTAGACATTAGAGCCTTCCACTGCGCCTTTGTTATTTACATTTCATTTTCCAAAATAACCACGTGACCTCCGCGGGCAGGTGTTGGTGGCGATGAATTATGCATGAGGTTTGCATATCACGCTATGGGAGCTCCAGTAGGAAACTTAAAAGCCAACGGCGAGCAGACCTACATATTCAACTTTGCGGGTTCCGAGTCACAGTGCAACCATCCGCCTCAGACTCAACAGTAATGAGGTACAACGCTTTTCCTCAATGGGAGAAAACGCCTCAGGCTGTGATTACGCATGTATATTCAGGGAATTATTAAAATCATCCACGTGTTGACGGCTTAATCGTATTTTTGCCTTGAATCACGGGAAGGAGTATTAAACCTCTGTAAGTGTGCTGTGCCTCTATTAGTGCGTCTCTGCAGCAAATCTTTGGATGTATTATGCACCTACATCAAAAATCTAACTCTATAGTTAACAATGGAGGAGCTTCGTATTGGCCTGTCAAGCATTGGGCCAAAAATCCAGCTACTTCCAGCAGAGGTGGTTAGGGCATCAAAAAAAAAAGAAGAAGAAAAAGAGATGCCTCACGAAGGAGTTATTCCAATCCCATCGGACTGAAAGGTGAACACAGGGCAGAACCAGAACACAGAGGTATCTTATCCTATCTGTCTTGGGAATGTGTTGCAATCCTCCAGGAGGAGCTGGAGGATGCGGCAGGATGAAGAGCGCCTGGACAACACTGCTAAAGAATCAAGCAGTGACTGAACTGTGAGAATTTCTCTTGTTAAGTCACAATTCTAAATCCACTGACAATGTAAATAATTTCAAAGCGAGGTCCGGATTTTTTTACGAGCCGCAGTCACACGCCAGGATGACGGAATGCCGTGATCGTATGTGAGTAGCGGCAGCATCACAAACAGATTGATTGCATATGAGCATTGTGGAGTGGGCGGCACACGATGCCTGAAGTGCACCGCCTTTTTGCAAAGAGTTATAGTGCTGCAGATGAGTGTGTTGCACTGAGTCACGTGTTATTGTAGCATCCTCGGGTTGCCCGTCTGAATGAGTTCACAGGTTTCCTTTCAGATAAATGACCAGTGTGTAAACTCTACCTTTTGTCCAGAATGTAGCCCTCTACCTTGTGCAGTTCTTTGCCAAAAAGCCCACATGGTTTGAAATTCAAGCAGCACTTTTCACCAGTTCTGGGTAAAAACAGAAACAACGAAACATCTTTTCACTCTTTGATGAGTCACATTGAACTTCCTCTTTCACTCTGTCTTTGTCAGCTTGAAAATCACCCTTTCTATTCTTTATTCATCAGTTGTTGTCCTACCTGTGGTTAATCAGCTCCATGTTTCCATACTGTTCGATCCACAGCTGGCCCACGATGATGTTGTGAACACAACACGTAGGATTAGTCCACGTGTAGTCTTCGTTATGCCTGGAAGAAAAGACAGACTCGAGCGGTAAGTAGCCGCTGTAAAACTCCACAGAGCTCTCCTACAGAGTTTAAATTTGGGAGAACAGTAACTAATGCTGGTCTTTACTTGGGAAGCTCCAACGTCATGGTGCCTTTTGGCTCAGCTTCCACACTTTTGCCCCAAAATTTGAGTTTTGGATAGATGGATCCATGGAAGAAAAAGTCCTGGTTCAACCCCTCTGCATGGAAGGCACTGACGGGAGGATGGTGGCTCACCTGCTCTGATATCAGTCTGAAGCCCAGGTCCTCTCTGGGACAAACAGGCAGAGATCAAGGGGAATGTTAGAGGGCTTAAAGGATGCTCAATGTGCAGACGGGAAGTAAAAATCCAACACAAAAAGCCCAGACAGCTTCAGTGCACCTTGGCGTTGATTAAACTGAGAGCTGAATGTAGTGAGAGAACACCGAGATAACCCTTCATTTTAATTAACTCATCACCCGGTACGTAAAGAGAGGAAATTCTACTCACCTGACCAGCTCGTATGTTTCTCCCAGCAGCGGGTTGAAAGGTTTACCTGTCCGCTCCCACTGGGAAGCCACAGCGGACACAGCAAACGCAGCAACACACTGCACACATAAAACAAAAATAAAACACACTCAAATCATATCGGTGATACACAGCAGCAAAGGTTAAACGAGGGCAAGTTAATAATGCAGATGTGAATTCATCATTCATGAATAGTACAAAGACGACAGGATGCTATCTTTATGCACTTTTATGTTATTTTCTACTAATGGAGAAAGTTCAAATGATGTTGCCGGAATGATCCACCGCGTACCTTCATCCTTTCAATAGAGTCTGAGGAGGCATTGGCCCGGTGGATGAGGTAAGTGTGCTCCATGTACTCTGTCAGACGCTGCAAGAAGCTGAGTGGCTCGTTGAAAATAACAGGCATTGTGATTTTGGAGAGTTCCTGTGGGAAAGATGAAGAAGAGAAGAAGAGGAGAGGCGTTAACATGGAGAGAAAACAGCATCAGAGAGATTCTCTGATAAGTGTAATTTACAAATTTATTCCAGCGACACTTTTGCACCCTAGTCTGCTGGTACAGACATACATAGTAATAAATGCTAATCGACACAAATCTGTTCATTGAGTTGGTTTGGAGACAACCTGCGAGCATCACACGGGCTCTTCGTCTTGCGGGGCTTACCATGCCGATGCAGTTCCTCAGGATACTCCAAATACTGAAGTCATTTCTTGAAAACATCGGTGCAGGTAAGCTGGTCCTAAAACAACACACAAACAAGTGCACACATTAATGCATAACTGAATTTCATGAGAAGAAAATGGGCATTCATTGATTTCGCACACCAGTTTTATTAGTCACGAGGAGCACTGTTCAGCAGTGAAAACACCTGCATAAGAAGCCTTTGTGGATGAAGAAAGAGCTGTGTAAAGTTTAGGTTAATTACCTCTATAATCACCCAAAATACACTTAAGTTCATTGGTATGTTCATGTTTTTCCACACATCCATACACACCACTGTGTGGGCACTAAATGATGTCATGGAAGTCAGTTTGTACAAGTTTCACAGCTAACTCTGCAATCACATAAGATTTTACTTTCACATGCTGAATCGTGACCCTCCAGGCTATTGAACAGAATATATTATGTAAAAAAAAAAAGAAAAAAAAAGCAGTGTCCATTAAAACGTGTCATGGAATATTACAGCTGCTGGGATTTTATCAGATAAAGTGAATCCAATCAAGAAAAACCTATAAAGTAATCTCAGACACAGACAACAACAACACAATGGACCACAGCCAGGAGTAACGATCGATACCCATATAAAAGGCGTTCAGTCATGCGGGAATGATTCTTCAGCTGTAACAAACAAACACACACGTCAAACTTGTCAACTTGAGTTTTGGACGATCTATTTATATCAGAGGAACGAATAAAGCATGTAAAAATTGCAGTCAAGTCGATTTTCAACCAAAAAGCCTCCAAGGTCTGAGGGGATTAGCCACCGTCCGATTGGACTGCAGTCTGATTATTGCATTATACTGTGACCCCATGAATATTTAACACCTCTGACACACAACTTAGCCCTTTGAATACAAGTCCTTCTCTTGCCTCCCTCAGTGGGCCTTGACTCTAAATTATTCACACTCTGAACTGGAAAGACTGGAGCGAAGAAATGACATCAAAATAATCATCAGCTGGAATAAAAGGTTTTCATTGGGCAGAGAATGTTGGCAAATTTACCGGCTCCACACTCAAAACAGCCCAACTTTAATTTAGAGAAATTTTGCTGCGAAGCGGGTGAACACACATTCATTCAAGTAAATGTGGGGGCGCACAACACCGCTGACCTATGATTTGCGGTCCCGTTGGCTTGAGTCTCCTTCTCGTCGCCATGGTGATCCTCCTGCAACATGTTGGTTGGAGTGCTGCAGCGGCTGCTGAACATGACAGAGACTTCCTCCTCCTCTTCCTCCTCCTCATCAAAGGAATGGCTGGCCACTGTCTCAAATCCGCTCACTGAGTATTCTGAGTCTGAATCTGCAGACACACACACGTGCACACATACACACACATTAGTGCTCCCAACAAAAGAGCCCGTACCTGTGCATAGCTGTTCACACTATTTCAGGTGGTTGGATAGCAGAATACCAAAAGACTGGGATTAGTTAATCCAATTATGTTGACAAAAAGTGAAATATGGTCATTTGTATATTCTTATAACTTGAGAGTGGACGTGCAATGTAGGTTTCACGAGAAAAAAGTGTTGAGACATTCAAAAACAACTTGTGGCTTCAGAATGAGATCATACTTCTTTATCTGGCACCTGGGGATATCCCACGTAGAGGAGTTGTAAAGCCAGTGTGAATCACGCTTTTTTAAACATATTAGTCAGCTGACATTATCTTATTCATGATCACACTGAGCAGCATATCCACACGTAGAACCATAATGAGTGCAGATATGCTGTGCAGATCTGTGGAGATCTGTCATTTTACTCAGCTTTGTCCCGAGACATGAAGAATTTAGCATTATAATTAGATTTAAAAAAAAGAAAAAAAGTTGTAATATTTTCCGCGTTTCCGACAATGCGCTGGTGTGAGGGCTCCGAGCTATTTCATCACAACAGGTGGCCCTTCAATTTACATCACACTTGAGGAGCGGCAAACATAACAAAGAGCTTCAGGGAAAAATCCTCCGCTGTCCTACAAGTGAATAACAGACCATGGAATGTGAGCAACGCTTGTCTCAAAATCTCCCAACATCAGTGGCCCCCGAGGCCGTCCTGTTCGATAGCTGTCAACTCACCAGACACGGCGTCGTGGAACTCATCCTCGCTGAGTGCACTCACTGGCGGGGATCCCTTAACGACAGATTGCTCAAGTTCGTGGTGCTCTGTGGCCAGAGTCTGCAGCGCTTCGGAGAGGATCTTATTCTTCTCTACCTCCTGCTCCAATTTCAGACTGCGCACCTGAGCACACCACACCACACGCACACAGACACACAAACGGAATAGACAAAATCACTCATAAAATCATCAAACGCATCCTTCAATCTAGCTTCCAAATTGGACGACTATAGAAGACAATAAGCAAATTCTGGCTACCAGATGGGGTTTTTTTGGGAGAAAACTGTGTGTGAGACTGTAAGACAGCAGTTGTTCTGTAAATAAACTGAATATTGACTGACTGATCCCCCATCACTGTCCTCTGATTACCAGACCCAGAGAGAGAGACGCACACAGACACGGCGTAGAGGACGGAGATGTGTTTATCTGTAATGGTGGACAGCTGCCGTGATGCTGCTGTCTCAAATGGCCCACAGAGAACATGATTCCCATGGAAGAGAGGAGATCAAATGACCGTAATGGACTAGAATATAAACAATTAGCCAAACCTCCCTTTTAGGAAAGACATTATTGTTGATAATATGAAGATGCGCTGTTTTTCCAGATGCTCATCTCCCAAATCTGACTTCAGATTTTCCATCGATACAGAATAACTCAGATGGGAATTTGTAGCAACCATGGAGGATGTTTAACTTAGAACTGTCAAAGAGGTGAATCAGGAGAAATTTATGGTGACTTTTTACCCAAGATGGTAACCAGGACATGTAAATAGCTGTTTTTTATCCTTAAAAGGTGTTGCTCACACACAGGTGGTGGAGGTGCAAAACATCACAGCAGGAGGTGGAGAGGATTCAGTGTTTTGCTCAAGGACACTGAACCTAGGCATGGCCTCATGTCACTGGGGAACAAAGGGCGGAAAATGAAGTTTCAATCATCATTTAGCGACTACTGTTGAGGTGAGGCCTCGTCATCTTGACTGCAGAGATCCCGTGGCTCTATTATTTCACGCTCTGTCTCTGCAGCACTTGGTGAATTGGAGCACATTCAAATTCTGCCTTGGCAGCGTGTGTGTGCAGCAGTAGTGCTGTTGCTTGTGCCGAGATATTGTTTGTGGGATGAAGCTTTGTTAGTGTGTTTGAGTGTGGGAAGGTTGACAAAAATGAGACAGCTTATGGCAAAGAAACACATTCCAAGCCCAACAGGAGGAATTCACGATTTTGTTGAATTTTTTCTGTTCTAATTGATGTGTTTGTCATTTTAATATGCAGATTTCTGTTTCAGATGCTGAAAATGATGCTGATTGGACAGATTGCAGGTCTGAATAAACTGACTCTGCATCGCAAAGTGAAAGTGAACGTGCCTTGATTTGCATTCAGCATTCAGTAACAAATCCAGTGTGCATTCATCACTGCATCTCAAATGCTCGGATGCATGAAAAGCAGCAGTGCCACGATGCATCAGATCATTTTAAGGAGCAAATCAAACGCATGCATGGACACATACCCCCACATAGCACTTACACACACTTACTTGTGTTCCCTCAGTCTGTGGACCTTTGTCACTGTGGTGCAATTTCAGCCCTAACACACTTAAAGCAGAGACGTTTATTATAAGATTGAAACATCTATTTTACATACTGAACCTTAATGTCACATCCTCCTACTCTAACATTAAAACACAGTATTTATATGAAGCACTTAATGCAAGTTAAAACGGTCCTCTCAATTGCTATATGAAGGAGAAGACACTCCGAGAGCACAAAAGACCTCTGATTGTACTCGTCTGCAGTGGTGTCACTACAGCAAGTATGTTTTAGGAGACTTAGTAATTAAATGGTCTATAAATATTTTTGCAAATTATTACTTTCACTGTTACACATATTTGCAGGAAAAACTATACTTTTGCTTCACTATTTCTGTCAAAGCAGGTTTGTTACTCATTATAACATTAATCAAAAACTAGTGGAATATGCAGATTGAGCTTTGAGTTTGAGTTTAATCAAAAGAGTGATGTAAGTAATTATGTCAACAACGGGACTATTGATTTAGTGTTGGTGGCTTGAAGCAGTTTGAATTCTTACAGCTTGTGATAGATTGACTCTAAATTGGAGAAATAAAAGTTAAGTTGAAACACAACACAACATAGAGGACTCTTGGACAGTGTATCTCATTTAATGTGCAAACCAAAGTTCGCGCTCATCAGTTTCATTAAAGTGACAGCTTGAAAGACGAGGGGAGTTTTGGCGGAAATTATAATTGTGTTAAGTTGAAGACTAACACGAGGTAGAAATAGTACTGCGAGGATGAAAAATCATTGAACATTTACTTTCAATAAATAATTACTGTTATCATCTAAAAAAGACTTTTGATCATTAGTAACATTAACGTCAGCCGCTAAGTTACTTTTTGTGATAAATAAATAATAAAGCAGGTGAAAAACATTCACCTATCCAGATTCGGATCTACGTCGGAAGAGAATCAACTCTTCCTTCACCGCAGCCTGAACCAGTTACATATTTCATCTGTTAGTTAGTCCATCTGATTGTTTTTGAGATATCTGCTGGCAAACAAACACAGATGAAAAACCGACCAGCTTAGTGCGCGTAATGCAGTTTTGTATTAGGCTATTACAGCATCACAGCAGAGGGTGGGCTCCGGCTGTTAACCACTGTGTGTGTATGGGAGGGGTGTAATCTATTGACTGAATCCTTCCATTATAATCAAATCCATTGAATCGCACACAAAGAAAGCTCATCTGAAAGCTTATAATCAATGCACTCAAATGAGCTACATTCAAAAGGACACGTGCATTGTCTCTGCTTTCACATGGAACATGATTTTCTTTAATGTTCTATATAAAGCACAACACAAAACACTGTTGTAGATGGTCAAAGATGGTAGGCTTCCTGTTAATTACAGCATTTATACTCAAGTTTTTTTTGTCTTAACTTATCTGGAGAATAAACTGCAGATAACTAGTGGAGGAAGAGACAAAAACAAGATAAAGCAGCCAAAGGAACTCGCACAGGGATACAAATGTATCCTGTGGGGGGGGACGTTACACTCACCCCTTCCTGTCTGGAGAAAAGACTGAGACAGACACCAAAGCTGGAACTGGTCTCACTGGACAACTTGCAGATTTCCTGCATTTTCTGCAAAGTGGTGGATGGAAACCCTGAGGGAACAAAAACAGAAGAAAAATGTGTTAATGAAGGGAAACTGGCAGTAAGATGTTACTGGATGAACTGCCGTGATCATTATGATAACATTTTTAATGTTTATAAAACCACTTAATCCTAGGGGAACGAAAAACATGCACGGCAAGATTCAATCCTGCATTAAAGTGGATATAATAGACTTTCATAAAGTAATAGCGTTGCAAGAAGATGCTTTTAGGAGTCGTGAGGTGGTTTTTTAAAGGAAAAGTAGGTATGTGAGAGTGCACGTTTTTGTTCATTTGCAACCCATTACGTAAGGCTATCTCAACAGATGATGCTTTTTAATGCTTAATTATAAAGACTACGTGTTGAACAATTCTAAAGTTTCATAACATACAGTTCACACCTAAAGCTATGAATCCAATAAGCACTGCAATGGTTTCAAAAAAGAATATCAGTAAAAATAAAACCATGGAATATAACATCGTAGTATAAGTACACCCCCTTTATGTTAATTTAAGTGATTTATATGTTTGTAAAGTAGCTTTGTCTGCTCTGTACGGCATTACAATATTACATAAAATCCATTTGATTTTCAAAAAAGTGTCTTTACTTTCTGCCAGCCTGTCATTTTTCACCATGCACAGGAAAGCAGCCACCTCCTTATCCAGTTTCTTCTGGTTGGCCTCGGCCGCCTGTTAGTCAAAGGGGGACTGTAGATGAACAAAAGCAGCACGCGGTGGGTGGGCCGGGCATTTGAGTCCACCGAAAACACATTGTATTATCATGCTGACATATTAATTATATTGTTTTTGTGTACTACCACCTGCAGTGAGTCTGTGAGGTTCCCCAGTGACACCACTTCCTCCTCCTCTTCCTCTTCTTCACTGCCCTGGTCCTGGGAGCAGTAGTGTGTGCTGTAAGCACAGTGCTCCTCCACTGCATCCAGCCAAGCCTAAAATAGAGTTCATTTCAGCTCAATATGAAGAATAAATCAATGAACGAGGACGCTGCATTAGTTTAGAGCCGAGGGAGGAAAAGGTAATGATTTACTTTTCTCGTTGCCTCCGGGTCGGTTTTAGTTGACACTTTGAACTGATGCACACTGTCGTCAAAGCACTTGAGAGAAAAATAGCAGTTATCCTTGGCTCTGATCTGAAAAGCAAACAGATGTTCTGATGTGTATTTTATCGCTTTATGGAACAGCGCCAAAAATTCAAGAGCAGCGTGAAAGGTGAGTAAAATTCACAAACTCTGTCTTACCAAACAGTGAGATCGCGTCAGCGATTTAGAGCCTTGCCTTTTGACATTGGAGACCGCGTCTGACCTTGAAGAAAGAGACCGAGCATTATTCATTTTTATCCCATATTTTGATGGACCACATGTGTCTGATCGCACCGCTATGGCCAAGGCAAGCGCTTACTGTTTCGAATACCAGGACAAAACTCCATCCTGGAGCACGACCCAGTAGGAGCGCCAGCCAAAAAACCTGGAACTCTGAGAATGCCAAACAAGATTATGATCAGTATTATCATCCAAAATGACATCTTTGCTCACTGTGCTACACTTTATATTTCCCACACTCTACCTTCCAGAGGGGTCCCTCATACTTCTTGACGTGGCGGCTCAGACCCTGCAAATCACAAAGACGATGAACATGAAGAAAAATGCAAAACAAATCAAAGTCTGAGATGATTGGTGTGTCTGCTCACGCACTTGATGAACGTGTCCTTCAAGGACCTGCTTCATCGCCGTGTCACTGGCCAGGTCAAACGCCGTTTGGCCTGTGAGATGTGGACAAATAAGACAATTCATGATATAGAGGCATCCGGTGACGCTAATTAGATTCTAGTACAGATGACTAAAGACAGGGCGTATAGATAAATGCCTGATGCATGGTTTCTGATGCACTTTTGTGTATTAGCAGGATGTACTGTGCCAGTCTGATGATCTCTAAATAACATTTGTCAAAACAGCCAAGACTTTAATTTATTAAATTTTCCATTGAAAAATGAGGATGGAAATTCAGCATCATGATAGCGCACAAGCAACAATTACCCGACCAACGTGAACGAAATGTAATATCGCACGCACCTGCTGCAAGTCAAGTTAAATGTATTTGTAAAGCCCAATATTACAATGCCTGAAAGGGATTTAGATACACACACACACACACACTACAAACGGTTTTCTCGGTAGTGACGGTAGTCAAAGCTCTCTAGGAAGAAAGCTCGGCAATTCAAAGAGAGGTTCTCTCTCCTTGAAAGGCCAGGTGTGCTATGGGAGCTGTAGGTGTGAAAGGAATAAATTAAGAGATGTAAGGCAAAGCTGAATGTGCAGTGAAATGGAGTCAATGCCATCATACTCACACTCCTCATTTCCTTCAACCTGCACTATGATCGTTCAAATAGGAATAGTAAGACAATGTGAGCCTGAGGGCCAATACTGGAATCCAGTGCCTGGCAGAGTGTACCAATTTTAGAACTTGTAAGCATTTTTATTTCAAAGATATATTTAGCACCATTGCCTCCTGAATTTCTGAACGTTCATTGATAATACAAAAAAATAATTCCAATAAAGTGAATAGCAGTTTTTCCTGTGATAATGAACCTGATGATGATAATGTTAGATATGAGGCCCTGGGAGACACAGAGGCCTCATTGAATTTAAAGCAGGAGTCATTAATGCAGGTCGCTCTGGCTGATGGATCTCACCATTCTTGTTCTGCATGTCGGGCCTGGCTCCTCTCTTGAGCAGTTTCAGAGCACATTGTTTCTGGCCTCGATAGGCTGCACAGTGTAGCGGAGTGTTACCCAGCAGATCAGTGCAGTTGATGTCTGGTGGCTTCTTCCTGTTGAGCTTGAGAAGACACAAAGGACAAAGGACAAAGGACAAAGGTCTCGGTGAATCCCGTGGATGGACTCAGATAAGTAGGCTGGTCAGAAGCATCCTGCCAGCTTTTTATTATTTGGCTCGGAACTCAAGCACGAGTCTGAATAAATCTGGTATTCTAAAATAATTAGGCTGAAATGGAAATTTTAAAGTTTGAAGTTTATCATCATCATCATCATCACCAGCAGCAGCATCATTATTATTATTTTGTTGATTATAGTCATCGTAGTGGTTATCATTATCATTATTATCAACAACAACAACAACAATAATAATAATATTAGTAAATATGACACATTAAAGATGATATCCTAACATGGTGTGGAGTTGTTGTGTGGTGTGGACTCACCAACTGAGTTAACGTTGGAAGGTCTCCGTCCCGGGCAGCTCCCAAAAGTTCCTCCTCCTGTTTCCTCTCCTCTGTTCTCTCAGCCGCTGATATCAGTAACAGGATTGGATTTGACATAAATAATTATGACGATTTATGGGAACTAATACAAAGATAACTTAACAGCACAGCTATTTTTACATGACATGAATTTGTCCCTCACCTTCTAACATGCTTCTGATCTCTGCATTCTGAGTGACATCTTTGGGGATCTGTGCTGTCCCATTGATGACAGTAGCACATGCATCATAGTGCAGCAGCAGCATTACAACCTCCTGATCAATACACAGTTGAATGATTGGTTGATTGAATGGCACAATAAATGAATAAATGCATGCACAAATTCATTCCATAATAAAACATTTGCAAAGGAAATCACAGACGTCAGACATCTGTCAAACTTATACGTACCTTTCGTCCTGTGAAAGCAGCTTTGTGCAGAGGTGTATCTCCTATATTATTGGGTAAGTTAACATCTGCTCCCGCCTGCAAGATGCATACAACACACACACACGTATGCAAACAGACAAGCAATGCCTACTGTTATTCTAAACCTACAACAAATATGTTTAAACAAATGACACCTTACCTTGAGCAATTCCTCCACAACGTCTTTGTGTCCAAAGTAAGAGGCCAAGTGGAGAGGAGTCCATCCCAGGTTGGACTTATTTTTACCTGAGGAGGATACACAAATCGATATCGCCATCAGATCTGTGTATTAGTCCTCACGTTCGGACTGATAACATCATATTCCCCTGGGGTGAGCAGGTGTACCTTTGCAGTTGATGTTGATCTGGGTCTCGTTCTTGAGCTTGAACGTGAGGAGTCTCTGAATCCCTGGCAAATCTCCATTCCTGGCACAGCGCAGGAAGTGCTCTTCAGGCTCCAGCTCCTCCATGGAGCCCTGCAGAGGACAGATGGAGACAATAACGGGCACAAAATCAGTGTTTGGACATTTGGTTAGACTGTCTTCTTCCATCATTCTTGTAACATGCAACAGTTACGGGACACTAGTACACATCTACTACCTTTACAACCCAATCTGGATCGCAGCCCATGATACTGAGTTAACGATTTAAATGATGTAAACACAGACTTGCATGATTGTATTCATGGTACCTGGGCCGGCACTGATCTTACACTCATGATGTGACTTTTTAACACACACATAAACACGCTCTGAGTGCTATCTGACGGATAATCATTCTTGTCTATGTTCATTCCCTTCTGCTTGCAACCACCTCCAAAGTGCTTTGGTGTCTCGATTACATATTAAATAAATGCAAATTTGTTCATTCTTTAGCCGAACAGTATACTAGACAGCAGCTTTTTAACATCCTTCCCGATTGGAAAAGCAAAATGCAAAAGCTATGTTTCCTCGTGTGTCACATGATAAATGTGAAACTTTCTCTTTTGATGCCTGTATGTACAGTATGCAAATCGAACCACTTACTTGCCTGTTAAACACCCACAAAGTACAGAGGCCTGACACAGACGGCCGTCAGAACAGGATGGTGATTTATTTTTTTCAAATGGACATTAAAAATGAACTACCTGAACCAGTCTGTGCACAGCGGTACTGCAGCAAGGCGAAATAGATCCAAACGAACGTAAGAAATATATTAATGACTTATGCGTGTCAGAGAGCTATACTTGTGTAAGACACACGGGAGAAGCTCACAAGGACCGGTTTTGTAAGATCATGAGGAGGTTTTGCAACTGTCAAAGGGGAGAAAAGGGGAAACACAATCGTCTCAAAAGATAGCTGTCATCAAAACAACACTTCGGGTTGACGCAGGCCTGTGTCACATGACATGTCGTATTTGTATAGGATGATGGCATGCAAGGACTGGCATACTGTGATGTTATGGAAAGTCACGTGGCTGTCAGCAATGAATCACCTCAAAATATGCCAGGGAAAAGGCAGGCTGACTCATGCTGAGTCTACAGTAACTTGTCTATTAATCCTTTCCGAAACTGCGGAATGCTCTTCGTATCAGCCAATCCAGTTTACCTGGCATCCAAAACCATGTGACACTGACTTTTAAGTCAGCCTGTCTGTCTACTCTTTGTTTTTTTTCAGTTACTTTGATGTGTTGAATTATGCCCACTATGACCATCTTACATCAGGTATTTTGGGGGTTTAGGTTTTATGACATAATTTAAATGTTAGTTTCACTATTTCATGATCTCCTCACTGTCTGTCATTATTTCTTTCTCATTCATACATTTTACTTTCTTTCTTTCTCACTTGGTTCACTCCAACTCCAACTTCAGACAACCAACCAACCCTCCATCCATCCCCTCCATCCATCCATCCATCCATCCATCCATCCATCCTCCATTAAATACACCACTTATCCATTTTATGCTCTTCCATGCTTTTAACTGCAGCGTGCCCACTGACTAAATGAAACTTATAATATTATAATTTATAATTTTTTAAGGCTCATTGGTACAAACTTTGCTGTTTGAGAACATCAATCATTACTGCATCATTACTTCAGCTCTTAAACGCAAATGGGTTAATGGGTCTATCTGCATAAAGTGAATCTCAAATGCCCAAAGTGTAAATCTGCATAAATCAATACCCAACACACCCACGATACTGTGAAATTTAATGGGAACTTAAAATGGCATAAAATTTAAAAAGCGGTGGTGTGAAGTAACAAAGTTAAAATACTTTTTACTTGATTTAACTTGCAACAGAGCACTTCATAGAGTTGACCGTCTGACTGTTTTTATCTGCCCCTCAAGGTTAACGCTCCTCTTTAAATACATTCGGAGAAGCTTCATTGAAATGATTAGTAAGATATGGTTGCTAATTAGCTTTAAAGACATGTGGAGTGTTGGCTGAGATTATAATTTTGTCAATTTGAGGACTATCACGAGTTACTTTATTCAAGTATATTTTGTGATGGGTTATGTTTTACTTGTAATGAAATGATTTTTAGATCCTCATGTATAAAGTATACATCTCAAGTATAACTTTCAGGTACTTTATACACTGCTGAAGACAACTGAGGTTTAGTGTAATTGATTGTTTTAAGTGTAAACTTTTATTACCTGTGGTGCACTCATTGATAGGTTACTAATATTAAAATACCATTAAATCTATTTAAAGTGCTGTAATAATTTGTTTAAAACATGAACCTCTGGCCTTAAAGTGTACCATATAACACAATCTCATAAAAACACATTGTAAAGCATCTTGTCAGGTATAGTAACAACTTAATAAGCATACCAAGTCGTGTATAGGTTCATTAATGCTGTGCTATGTAGTCAGTAGATAAACTGACACTTACCGGTCAAACTGGTCCAGGAATGAAGAGTAAAATCCAGTACGGAGATCTGCTCCCTCAGGCCCGTTGGAGCTGCTCAGAGGTCGCCATGTGATTCTTTAAGCCCCCCTGATCGGTTCCCTCTGATTCGGGTCCCATATCGTCCGAATCCACGTTAAAAGTCACGCCGTCTGCATCTCTGAACTCTCCCTTTCGTCGGTTGGTGACGACAAAACGCACACACACACACCTCACTGGCACACTAAACAAACTCACTCCTCACACGCCTGTTTTCTGTTTACACCGATATCAGCTGATTTTCACTTTCCGGAACTCTCGTGCCAGTGGCGATTATACGTTTCAAAATAAAAGCACCGATCTTTCCAGCCACGCGTTTCTCCTCCAAGTAGAACCCGAAAACATTTTTACACTTCACAGACAACACCATAATAAATACAAATATATGCAAAGGCTTTGCTTGTGGTGCTCGAGTCGTGTGAAAAGCAAAGATGTCCCGTGAAAAAAAAAAAACGGTTGTCAGACCGGAAGACAAACCACAGGCAGGAATCGTTGCCCTGGAAGGAGTTAATATCTCCACACAGGCTGGAGGGTGACTTGCTCCATGTGTTGTGATCTCGTTTTATAATGGTCTTTGGCTTATAGTCTCAAAAGTGTGAAAAGTTATATCGATAAACTTGATCGGTAATGGAATGAATTCATGGCTGACATCACACAGGAAGAGAATGAAGGAGATATTCAGGCTCAGGTACGATGTCAGTATGATTTAACACAGTGACAGCAAAGTGACAAATAATGCTCAGACTGTCTGTTTTACTCCACGTAAGCACATAGAGCAGCAGTTCTCAAACTGTGGTGCAGGGACAACTGGTGGTACATGAAGAGCCCCCTGGTGGCATAGCAGATGACTCTGAACATGATAGATAATCCAACTGGGAAAAAAAATATGGATGGTTCAAATCAGGGCGCTAATCCATGACTCATTGTTTATAAAATGAATAGTTAAAAAAATATCATGTGACAATGCAACGTGTGTTATGAATGAGGGTGCCAGTCACCAAGTACAGCAGTATTTTGCTTTACTTTTAAAACTTTATTGAAACAACAGGACAATTACAAAGTACTATATCACGACAGTTATTCACTTAGTTCATTTTATTCGTGTGTCTTATGTATTTAATGGAGGCATCGGAGCTTTCATAGATCAGTTAGATATATAGATCATATGAACATTTGCACTCCTTTACCGTTCATACATTTTTAATTTCTGTTTGATCTGATCTAGATTGAAGAGATCGAGGCTCTGTCTTCTATATACGGTGATGAATGGTGCGTGATAGACGAAGCGTCTCGGATATTTTGTATCAAGATATCGAGCGACCATGATGAACCAAAACTGACCGCATGTTTGCAGGTTGAAAAACTCTCCGTTAATTATGAATCTCTCTGTCCGGTTTGTATGTGGTCAAACATCCACAATGTGTTTTTCTGTCATCAGATAATTCTCCCCCCTGATTATCCAAGCACAGCTCCGCCCATCTACCAGATTAAGTAAGTCAATTTGCCTTTCAAATGTAATGTTGATCCAATATGATGAATGGATACAACAACATGCTACTTGAAAAGCCTCCTCATCTTGCTCAATAACCGCTCTTTGTGCTGGGCTCTCGTAGCGCTGCGTGGTTGCGAGGCCCTGAGAGGGCCAAATTGGCAAACAGCCTGGAAGACCTTTATGTGTGAGTGCTTCTTGTAATTTCTGATTTCACGAGGTGTTATAGAGCAATACAAGCCATAACAACAGTTTTACTATTTTTGTTAAATGTTGTGCGATCTTTGTGTAGACACTGCCTAATGACCAAATGTTTACATTTTAACAGAGAGCATATGGGGGAAAGCATCCTCTATCTGTGGGTGGAAAACATTCGGGAATTCCTCGTGGAGAAATCACAAAGCTCAGAAACAGGTGAGGTTTAAAATGATAAATTGCTGCTTGAATCCGTACCATCAGCCACCTCAAATGACACACAGACGCACATCAGCCCCAAACAGCCTGCCTCCACTAATCCACAGTGTACACCAAGTCTGCGTGTGCGTTGCCGCATGATCTGACACACAGATCAATTAATAAAAGACATTTAATTCAGTAAGTAGTCTTACCTAATACCTTTCCCTCCCCAATGCCTCTTACAAAGAGTTCTCCCATTTGTGCTCTGCTAAGATACTTCACCATCAATACAAGGCTCTGATGTGGTCCAAAACTGTGATAAGATGTGCACAAAGGCCTGTGGGAGCATTAAAAAAACTCCAATGTGCACACTTTGAGTGACTGCATTGAATTAAGATCAATATCTAAGTAATTCATCTGTCACCTTGGCAAGATCTTTTGAAGTGTGAAAAGAGTAAAAGATATCCAAATGAGAGGTTTTGGGCATGTGTCACCCTGAATGAGGTTTTCTGGGGGTGATTTTATAGGCTTCTATGGAAGAGACCAGGCGTATCTATTATCGAGACAATCTCCTTTGAGCATCAGACCTGAAAAATATGAAGTGTCCTCTCCATTGTTGTGAGCTATAAATCGTCCTCTCTCCTGGTGATTCATGTAGTAATTAGTGTAACTGGTCACAGTGCTTCAGAGAGCCACAATTGTCGGCTTATTCCCATTCAGATGACAGGAACATGATGGAGAGGCAGGAATATAAGGCTGAAAACACACAAGATAGAGAAAAGGAAGTGAAAGGGAAGTAACTGTGACAGATATGACATTAAAGCTAAAGGAATACAGTGGACTCGATGATGAATTTAGACGTAAAGCAAAGAGAAAAAACAAATACGGTTGCACTTCATTATTGGAATCAACACCAGAAGCCCTTCATGAGGGAAATATTGATTTACACAGCACATGTACGGGTATTTACTGTTGATATAATCAGTGCAACATATGTACAGTATATATACTGTACTATACAGTATACATATATATATATATATAAACTGTATATGTGTGTGGGTGTGTGTCTGTGTCTGTATAAATTGCTTTACATTTTAGATTTTAACCCAATTGTGTATACAGTGTAATTTCCTGTTATGATACTTCTGTTCATTTCAAAACAACAAAATTACATAATAATAATAATATTATAATGAAAATAACAGCATTCAGAGCCCCGGTTCGTCTCTCATTCACAACTAATGTATATGTCATATTGGTTCATTACACATATATCAGTGCTGTGAGCATTGATTGCAGTGTAAAATGAATCCAACTAATTTACAGAACTTAATGCAGAATTAATGTGTTGCTGTGAGGTATCTGAAGTTAGTAGATACTTCATCGTATGAAGATGCATAATGTAATGTTTGCTATGTTGACATTCAGTCAAATGACTCACAGTTTTTGGAAAGGGTTGGAATTATTTCTAACATCACGGAGAAAAGACCGAAAAAAGCGCAGACATTTCTGCCTCCTGATTCATTCTGTGAAAAGTAGAAAGTGGCATTTGAGAAAAATACTACCTAGGAAAAATGTTATATGATTTTTTTTTTTACTCTGAAGCTGGTTATGTCTCCAGTATATATTTTTGTCGCTGCTCCTTTATCTGTTTCTAACAGAATATTTTCATCATCGCTCCCTTAATTCCAATACTGCTTAGGCTCTAATTGGCGTTCATCCATAATGAATTCATAGAACGGGTCATGAAACCATTTTAGGCGTAATGTAATGTTAAATGCCGAGGTAAATTAGTAATTCGTTGCTCTGTAGGTGTCATTTTAATGAGAGATCTGGCAGACGAGTCGGTGGAGACCTTTACAGGTATTTTTGGCTTAAAGAAAAATCCTCTTTATGAACTCATCACCTTTATTATGTCAACTATTTCAGTGGATCAACCAGAAAAGGGGAAAATGATGACTGAGGAGGAGTTGGATGATGATGATGATGATGAAGAGATACCCGACTTCAGGACTCTGAAACTGAACACAGGAAATGCACATCTCTTTGTGGATCAAGCAAATGG
Source organism: Brotula barbata (assembly GCA_900303265.1). Classification (NCBI taxonomy): domain Eukaryota; kingdom Metazoa; phylum Chordata; class Actinopteri; order Ophidiiformes; family Ophidiidae; genus Brotula; species Brotula barbata. The sequence continues at coordinate 58,375 of OMNV01019844.1, forward strand.
TATGACCGACCCTGTAGGGGGATAAAGAAACCCAAGTCAAATGCAACAGCTTGTAAAATGGATTCCTGTTACGTATGATTTTAGAACATTTTCTGTCATAGATGAAGAGGTGCCTCCAATAAAACATGGAGTGACCATCACAGACCGACGCAGTACCTTCCAGCCTCACTTAGCTCCTGTGGTGACTCCCAGACAGGTACAGCCCATAAACGACAGGTTATTCTACATGACAAACAAACAGAAACAGCGTAAGAACTGATGGACGAGTTGCAAGAAAAAAAAATTAAAATGATCTAGATTTTGGCATATCTCTCCATTCATCCAAGTCACAATGTTGTTTTTTCAATGTGAATGAGCGTCCGTTCTGCTCCAGTCTCACTCCCGCTGTGTGTGCCCCTCACCCTGCCTCCAATCTAAAAAAGGAAAGACAGAAAGATAATTGTGGTGTAGAGGCATGCAAAATGTGTGGTTACTTATTCTTTTCATCTCAAGACAGATCTGTTCATGTGAAGCAGCAATCTATAAACACATTTTGTGGGGTGTTAAATGAGGAATTGTATGTTTAACACTGGAAAACGCTCCAATTATGCAAACACGCATACCAGCACGAAAAACTTGTGTTTAGAAACAAAATGAAACCTAGCTCACTATGATTAATGGCCATTTTATCATTTTCAAGAAAAAAAGTTATTTTATTATATTATAATTGACTTCTGATCCTTTTTATCGTTCAATTGTTCAATTCCCGGTGTTGTTTTTGCGGGTTCCAGCTTCAAGGATGTGTGTGTGCTGCTCTTCATATTGTAACAGGCACCCCCGCTGATACTCTTACATTTCCAATCAGAACAAGCAGCAGTTAAGTGACAAAAAAAGTGTTTGCCTAAGTGATAATTAAACCCTCCATTACTGGCATCTATAAACAAAATACGTATGACGTTCCCCTGCGTCTGGACAAGCTGTCGGCTAAATACAGTGAGGATCTGTTCAGGTTTCTGGGCAGAGATTTTGACTAATGTTGTTGTTATGAATTAGTCAGCTGTGTCAGACAGCCCATTAGCATTGCACGCATTTAATTCTGATCTGATTTTGAAATTTAACATCTCATGCAGCTGTGAAATACAGCTGTGAAATACTGCTGTTTGACTCTGAGCTGCCCGTAGAGAAGATGTATAGAGAGATATTGTGAGATATTTACTGTTATGGCTTTTGTGTGTGTACAGGTTAAAGTGGTCCTGGAGAAGCTGTATGAAAACAAGAAGATTGCCAGCGCCACTCATAACATTTATGCATACAGGTCAGCCGCGTTTGATACGTATTGATCTTTCTGTATTATTATGAAAACGCAAGCGGCACGGTTTAGTGTTACAGTGTGTGTGTCTTTCAGGGAGAAAAACATTACATAAGTAAATATTCAAGGCCTGTCAGTCTGGTCTTTTCAAAAGGGCACATTTCTACTGTTAAAGGTCAAGAACAGCACCAGAGAAAACAATGACTTCTCTGCGCTCTTGTACTACATCAATACATATATGTTTGTGTGTGCGTGTGTGTTTTAGCCGAGCCTAATGAGGTGGATGTGGAGCTGCTGATGCACTGCCTGGGTGGTTATTACTCACAGGGAGGAGATGCTGACATTTAGACCACTTAAAAAACTTTCCCGTGAAGAGGCTGCTGGTGTGTGAGCGTCATTCTCTGACCTAAACGTCTTAATGCCCGGCCATAATGCCAAGCTGTCATTCTGTCTGTTGTAGAATTTACTGTGAGGACAAGCACAGCTTCCTGCAAGACTGTGAAGACGACGGCGAGACTGCAGCGGGAGGGAGACTGCTCCACTTACTTCAGGTTATCACGCGTTGAAGCATAATTCATTAGAAATCAAAACCGACAATATTCACTGCTACACACATACACACGCACACACACACGGCTGGTGCCCACATTCCCAAAAATGGTATTAGAATCTAGTTGTTAAATAACTGGATGAACGATCCAACTTTGTTCGAGCTCCTTCGTGCTTATTTGGCATTTGTAAGGCACAGTGTTCATTTTGGCAGTAATATGGCGTCCGCTGTGGCTTTTTAAGTGTGATTTGCATGTGTAAGGAGCTTACAACTCCAGAAAAGAAACTCTGACAGTGTTCCGTTTGACTGCGTCGTAGCGAAGATGACATTTCCTGTCTAAATTCTCTATCAGCATCATACATGCCGTAAAAACACACGGATAAGCGGTACAAATAAAGGATGGATTGATGGACTGTGTATTGTTATTCAGTGTAGTCGCTTTCAGTTCACATTATCCTTAAACTCCACTAATGTAATTGCTTTAATGGAAGGGAAAAGACACATTAGTGCATCAGTCTATAAACAAAGGTAAATGAACTTTACTGAAAATCATTTTGGGTTATTTGAAGGGCCTTTTTACAAAATAACCCATTTATAATTGAGTATACAATATAGAAAATGCATAAAGGAGTTTCATAATCCAATTTATGATAAAACAAATCCTAAAATCCTTTAGTAACAATTACTTTTGAAGCTATTATTTTATTTTTTCTTCAATTTCTCTGGGTGTCTTGGGTATGATTTGAGCAGATTTCCCCTGAATGAATCTTGATATATTCTGTGTCTTTGAAAACTTTGGGCTTTTGACCAGAATTTAAAATATAATAAGATGGACCCACTGGTGGTTATCCCAGAGTTTAAAGTTAAAAGCTTAATTAAGTAATAACTCTAAATTTACTTATATTTATTTGGTGCTGTTTATGTCTCTCTAAGGTCTGTGTCAGTAATTTTCTACACTCAAACTGTTTTGGTGCACACAAAGGTGGTACTTGGTCCAAAATGTCCGAGGACCACTATCATCGAACTCTCCAGTCATATCACAACTAGCTGTGTACGTATGTAGCACTAAACTAGCATATAAAAGAGTATAATGCATGATAAGTATGAAAATCTACATTATTGTGCGTGAAAATTTGCCTTTTTATGTGCCTGGATGAAAGCGCTCCAGGAGAAATGGGACATTTTTGATTTAAGCTCATTTGAATGTGTGTCTTGTCACAGCAAAGGGCAATGACCGCACAAAAAGAAAGCACTATTTACATAATGTTTAAATTTCCACCACCGCAGCAGTCATTTCACACCATTAATAATCATTTAATTTGTCACATCAAAGAGCCACTTGTCACCGGTTTGCGCTGTCAGATGGCACTGTGATTCATGCACACACGCCCACATCACACTATCATGTGCAATTGTCCGCCGACTTTGTTTCCCATTAAAATTGGATGATGGCCATTGAATGGATTGTGACAAACCAAAGTTTCAGCTGCTGTATTTCTGTGACATAACTCGTGTCAAAGTTCTTATTCATTCATGTGACGATGGCAGACCGTAGCTGTGTCAGTGTGACCCTGATAGAGAAGTAAATCAGAGTGAAATCTGTCAGCGGAAAAAAAAACTCATGACTCAAACTTTTTCAGTTCAGTGGGAAAAACTGAGCCATTTATAGGGGACTTTATACACGTTTCAAATCTTAGGGTTCTACTGTGTGAGTATTTTAATGTGTGAGTAATGTGAAACCCACTTCACATGGATTATAAACAGTTTTTATACCGAGATTAGAGCACAGATTAAGGCTGTTTTAGGTACTCTGTTCTGGTTGGATATAGTGCTTTGTATTATGTGCTTGTGTCTCACCTGGTGTGTTGGCAGCTAACACACGGAGCTAACATCGCTGGAGTTGATGCCACAAGGCGTCTGCGTGAAAGGACGCAGTAGAAGTAGATCAGATAACTGAGTTCCTTTTTATCAGCAGCAGTGTTGCTTTAAATGAAATCATTGTCTTTTTTCTTACTCCGCCCCCTCCCACTCATTCATTTATTTGAAGGTATTTTGCAATTCACAATCGTTCATTATGTGGAATATCCAATCACAAATGTATTACATTTTGATTTTTAATCGGTCCACGGCGACGATCATGTTGGATTCTGAGAAGCGTTGTCATAATTCTCATAAGTCTCATGTGATCAGAGTATTTCATTTGTCCGGAGCAAATGTTAAACCCATTTCCTCCGTTAGTTGGCTCACATTAGGACTGCATCAGATTACTGTGCAAGAAGAACACCTGAGCAAGGTCAGTGTTAAACCACGTCCTGCAGTGAATCGTTCCCCTATCAGTCTTTCAGCCAACATCCCACAGTCTGGATGCATTGGCTCATGTAGAAACTTTTGCAACTTTGACAATGTTTACCATATAAAGTCCCCTATAGGTGATTATGAAAATGAAAGTAAATGACAAATCTGTCCCCTATGTCCCCTCTAAAAATCACCACGTGTACAGATATTGAACATTTATGATGAAATGTGTGTATATGCTCAAGCTCAAACGATATGGGGCGAAGTTTAGTGAATTAACTTAATGTTTAGTCATCAAATAACTTCAGTTTCCACTGAATTTGATCAATTCCAAATCGGCTTTCCTATTTACGATTTCCACATTTTCCTTATCCAATATTAACATCAGCGCTGTTCTTAATTGTCCATTGTAGTTTCTATTCAGCGTCAGTGAATACAAACCAAGCCTCATCACAGCAAATCACAATCTTCATCGCTATCATCACGCTGTCATCAGTTTTTAGCAATTTAATAATGCGCATCTGTAACCAAGTGGTGAGACCTAATCACTAAATGATTAAAAAATAAAATATGGGTTCTTTTCACGTTCCTTCTATTTGTTCATCTGTGGTGACATGAGCAGATCGACAAACGCGTACGACGTTATCGGGATATAGATATTGACTTCCTGCAGCTGACCAACCTGCTGTATCTGAGCGATAGCATCAAGTCCTTCATCTTCCTTCTCTTCCTTCTGAGCAAACCCGCTGATTAATTTTCTACTCGTGACACTCTTAGTGCACTCTGCAATTTACATGAAGAGCTTTCTCTCTAATCTCTTCTTCTCTAATCTTGTTCAACTCTCTTCCTTTTCTCCCGTTTCCTCATTTAGATTTGCGCTTTATTCATTTCAGCCTGGGAATAGGAAAGTGTGAGGTGATGAATAAAGGCAGGATCTGATTAATAGTGTTAGCAGCCAGATGAGGATGGGTGCCCTTACTCACCAGATTGCACATTTGTATCTTGCCGTGCCGAGCCAAAGTCTGCCTTTTTGTGTTACTTTAGATCGACAGATGTTGATTTGAGCCTGACACGCTCCGTGAAGCAGCTTTCTCTGTGTTACATCTGCTGTGAAATATGTCCTCTGCAAAGCGCTCCTACAACTTCTGTCTTCCTCTTTTTCATTCTGAGTCACACACTCTTCACCATGACACGCTCATATGCTACCTGTCTCTTCCCACAGATCCTGGACGTGCGTAATGTCATGGTGGTTGTTTCTCGATGGTACGGAGGTATTTTGCTGGGGCCGGACCGCTTCAAACACATCAACAACTGTGCCAGAACCATCCTGGTACAGGAAGGATACACTGCCTCCATGGTGAGACACATTCAGGGTCTCTGTGCGTGCTCCTGTATTACTCTGTCATCTTGCATTGACACGTCATCTGTCACATTTGAATTGTGCTGTCAGCCTTCGGATGTCTCTGTCTTGCATCTTAACTGAAATAGACAATTGTGGAATTGTCTGATAAGAAATACGCCGGGGGCGGCACAGTGGCTTAGTGGGGAGCACTGTTGCCTTGTGTGGGAAGTTTGCCTGTGCTACCTGCGGACTGCACTCAAGGCAAAACTGCATCACTAATTAATCCCTACCTGCACCCACTGTTTTTGGACAAATCACAATCACAGCAGTGGACACCCAGAAACAGAGACTGTGCCCAGAACACGGGGAAGTCAGGTCCCTTCAGTGTTTGTCCCTACAATCCTCTGTCCTCACAACTCACCGTTTAATTCACAGCAGTTAACTGGCTAGCTTACGCTTACACCAGCTAACTCTAGCCCTAGATAGCTAGCGAATGGTACCTATTATCACAGACTTTGTTTAAAAATGAAGAATTTTACTTATATAAAGGCTTCACCACACCAGACTTTTATATCGTCCGCTAAGATATACCATCCATGACAAATTCCTTCGTAAAGAGATTGTATTTTTGGATAGATGGACCCTCGTACATATTGCTACATCTGTACAAGTATCTGTTTCTATTATGAAGGCATTCTCCATTTTGTGCTCAGTTACTTTTATGTTAAACACAAGTGACATTTGTGACATTTGTAATAATTTTCTTCCTGTAATGTTGTTTATTCTCCGACTTGCTAAGCGTGTAGCTAATGGCAGCCATCTTGAATTTGAAGTTCATCCTGTGAACACTCCTTAGCTGGATAAATATACAAATAATTCAAAATATACACTATCCCCGTGTTGTATAGAGTGGTTGCATTAATGTTAGAGAAAGAAGACACCTTCAGTGTTCAATTTGCTTTGTGTGTCATCCGTAACTATTCTGTTAGATTTGGATCCATTTGAAGTGTCTGGTTTGGACATGTAAAGATCAAACACTTTTTCTGGGCTTTCACCAGGCTGAAGTTGTGTGCAGTCTGCTTTGAAGTTGTCTTTGTGGCCAGCGAAGTTATTCCTAGATAACATGATTGACCTTTGAGCCAGTGGCGCAGATAGATTAAAGGTACCTGCTCTTAAAAGTATCCGACTTCAAAACTCCATCAACCTGCCGGAGGAACCAGCGTTCAGATGTTGCAGAGGCAAAGGAGTGACTGTTATATTTATGTTTACATTTATGTTGGTGGTATCTTGTCAGTTAGAGACTTTTTGGTTTAGGTTAAAATCTGTCTATAACACAAAGCACATTTGTCAAACTCCCAACAATTTCTAAGTATACTGAAATGTAAAATGGAGTGAAGGTTATTGGTGTATTCCTTTTGGATTTGGAGATTTTTTTTTCTCAATTCTAACTTGCATAATTTAACAAGCTCTGCCAAGTTTGATGGACGAGGGAGGGCGGAGACTGTGATCAAGACACATCAAGTCGTGGAATTGATTTTAGGATTTCGCTGAGCTGTGTAAACCCCTTTCACTTCTTTCCTGGATAGATTCATCTGTGTGATAGATTACACAGTGTGAAGCAGGTTCATGTGTTTTGTCCTTACACACCTTCCACTCCTACTCGTTAGAGTTGCCCTACAGTTGATGCTGCCCAATTAATAAACGTACTGACTAAAATAAATAAATAACAATAGAATTACATTGTCGCCCCACAATGCCAGGCAGAGTGGAAAGGGAAGAGCTACTCCCATTTGGACAGAAAATTGTGGAAGGCTTGGATCCATGGAGGCAGTTCGTGCATGGTCACAAGTACAGTAATTAGCCTTTACATGAACATTTTGTTTTGTTTTCAAATTGACATATTGTAGTTAATTAGGAACTATTTCAGCTTGCAACATTCCAACTATATCCAGTTTGTACACAGTAGTAATTACTTTCATGTTTTTTGGACACTATTAATTATACTGCCAGAGTATTGATAGAAGAAAGAAAGAACAGTACTTTTTATATAGTATGTTGCACAGCGTTAGTGTGGTATAGCTTTAAGACATAACTTAAACATTCAGACATGATGGTTGGTGCTAGCTACCTCAGGATACTTGCAGGTTTTTCTGCAGTATGTCCCAGTATGCTTCACCTGCCAAGACAGACATGGTGACCTTGATCACTTAGTTGGAATAGCGCAACTTCATGACTGCAGGGGATGCAGAATGGTTGTTTAACATCTTTTACTATCGGTGACACCATAGAAACTGGGCTCTAGTGTATTTGTGGATAAAAAAACAAACAAATCTAAAGAACATGGTGAAACAGATGGCACTCGTGTCCTCAAACAGGGAGTAATTGGACAAAAACAGAGTAGAGACGTTTTCTCTAACAGCAGTGAAAGCAGTGAATGAACCGAAACAAGCCTTTTGGTGACTTCTTCATGTAAGATTTTGATCAGTCGCAACGTTGGGGAGATGTGAATCACTGCGTCTCGCAACATGTTTCTTTGTCTTGAAAAGAAACTATAATTGGGCTTTTAGTTTCGAGTAGTGCCATGGACTCCTCTGGATTTTGTCATATTGTGAGGTTAAATGACCGATCTTTCATAACATTTGGTCCTAAGTCTGAAGTTTTCAAGACTTCAAGAAAAAAAACAAAATTTTTCATCAGTCAAGGGAACAACGCTGTGAAAGCCAAGGTGCGGCATTATATTTGAGGCATGCATAGTCATGTCTGGAATAGTAAATATATTTGCTACCATCAGAATACTGCATGTTACCCAGAGACAGACCTAGCAAAAATCTGGTGGGAGATACTCCAATATCAGCCTTTTTTCTGCCTTTGACTGAAGATTTTTTTTCCACATTAAGTTTCTTATATCCACTACATAATCACAATGACCTGAGCACTCTAGTGTCATTAATTGGAAGGCATAGCTGATATCACGAGCAGGTAAATGAAGAAAATGATGTGGGTCAGTTTTTAGAAAAATAAAATAGGACCCAATATTAACCCTTGATGCACTCCAGATTTAATTTTCACTGCTTCACTGAAAGAAAAAGTGAACATTCTCCTGCCGAGATGTTTATGGTATCCACAGTTGTGGCACCTTGGCGTGATAATCACTATAGAGTCAATCATATCAAGCACTGTAATGGGGCAACTTGTTAGCATTCATCAGTCATTTATGACAGTAGAGCATTTTCAAAATCACAATTCTGACAGAGAACAGATTGAAATTTCTCATACACAGTGTTTTTCTCAAAAAAAAACGCAGAGCAGTTGCTTAGCAACAACTTTTTATCCAATACGTTTCAGGATGGCGTGGAAATAGGCATATAATTGTGGAGAGACATAGTAAGACCTGCAGCGTCCGTAAAATAAGACCGTTAATTTGAAATAATAAGAAATAAATAAGAGAGTTTTGATAGCTGTGATGGTGTCCTGAGCCATTTCAGACAAAGGGACGTTGATATGAAGACCAAAAGTTGACATTAGAATTCAGGCAAGGAATGGAAACTTGCAAGAATTGGTGGAGAACACCACATGAATTACTATGGCAGCGTATGACTATAGAACGTTTGGTTTTTGTTTGAATTTATCAGTTGGTATATTCAGCACATTTACAGTACAACGCTTGGGCTGCCTGGATTTCCAGATCACATTTAAGACAAGATATTTTACAACTTAAGATTATGATTGGAGCGTTAGATTTGATGCAATTATTGGAATACATTAAACAGCGTGGTGCACGTCAATCAGAATCTTGTTATTTACACGTTGCAGTAAGGCAGAGAAACAGCAGGAAAGCGGGCAAACAAACTCTGCTCCAACTCAGTCACGGGCTGTAAATGATGGCTCATACATTAAGCATGGAGAAGTCTTTAGCGCAGTTAATTACAGTGTGATCATTATTGAGTTTTCTCTGTAATGCATCTCTGCTGTTTCACAGGATGAGGCTTCAAAATCTGGAGGGAAGATCAAAAAGGCGAAAAGCAAGAAGGCGAAATGAATCGAGTGAAAATGAGCCAGAAGAGGAAATGGACGTGAACTTTGTTTCCACAACATTTGCTGATTACATTCGGTAAAATTGTTACTTTACCGGACTGACGTGAGAACAGTTGGGCGCAATTACAAATTTTACTATAAATAATGATGCCGTCCTTACGTCTCTTGGGATTTTACTCGATTGTCATTTTAATTTGAAGCTGATCACTTGGGTTTCAACATGGGAGTTGACAAGTCAATTGCTCTGGAATACAATTCGTTTTCATTAAACTAGTCCTGTCATGTTTAAGAAAAAACGTGACTTTGACGATAACAAAATCTGATATTTGAGATTTATCTGCGAATATCTCACACTTGGATTATTCATCAACTGGATTAAAAATGAAAATGTCATTCTTACATATTTGAATGCTTGATTTAATTCATGAAAATACAAATTACATTTTTTATTCTACCACCTAGTGACTCTTGCTGTTTATGCATTCCCTCGTCCCTGTTGGCCTTAATTCAGCCCTCAGCCCAAATCTGCATCTCAGATTTATACACAATTTATTCAGCACAGCCAAAAAAATATGATCTGATATTACACCTTAACAAAATGAAGTTTACTAACTTTTATTGACACAAACACACTCTACCTCACACGCTATACGATTCACAAATCCCTGCTCCCCTAAGCATTTGACATCCACTTGAAGCCTGCTAAATATTCAGCTTTTCACAGTTGCCTCCTCTCTCGGAGCATTTACCTCAGTGTGGTTCCTGTGGGGTTTTGCCTCGCCTCTCCATTTTGGTGTCACTCAATCCCTCGAATGACACGTTCTGCATATTAAGCAGTATCAAGCGACAGAGGATTGCTGTCTAAAAATATCCTGGTCTCATCTGTGCACACTTAAATTTCGCCTTTTTTTTTTTTTTTTTTTTTTTTTTTTTACAGCCTTTGTTATGGAGAAAGTAGTTTTTTACTCGAATCGTACAATGAGGGAATGAGCTGCGAAAGTGATCAAAGGAGATCATTCATGCTTAAGGAGATGAAGGCTGAACTTTCCCCTGTCCCACTGTGTGTTACACTCCCTGTTTTTTTTTTTTTCTTCCATTGAGCATAATTACACATAAACTTGCTTAGCTCAGTCTGCTCCCTGACAAGCTGTCATCACAGTGAACCCAATTATGTTTCAGAGGCTTGAGAAGAGCTCATGGAACTAAATTCACACTCACCACTGAGGAGTGTAAGTAATCTACTTAGTAGATTTGAACTTTCATCAGTTCAGTTTCAGTTAGTTTGTTCAGGCAACTTATTGCTGACTTGTTTTTAGGTATACAGCAATGGTATATAAAAAAAATGAAGATACTTTTCAAAGCATGCAATGATATGAAGTTTAATTTGGAATTAAAAGATGGGCAATGCTGATAAGGATGCTGTCAGTGTGTTGGTAATTTTAAGAGGATAACAGCGTTGTTGTCTTTACAAAACTTTGGATTTCAAACAAAAACTGCATGTTAACATACATACATCTTTATACAGTATACTCAGTATATATTACATACATACTGGATATAATTTTTGTAATAGGTGACGCTTTTTATTGTAATTATCTTACATTTATAGTATGTACTTCTCAAGGGATGATGAAGCGATGACTTGACCTTCATTTGCCATTTAAAGGTTATTAATGCATTTTAACCTTTAAAACCCCGAGGTACCTGCCAACGGGTCCATCCTCATAATATTTGATCTTAAACTGTGTGAAAAGCTCAAAGTTTACAAAGACACCAAATATATCAGGATGCAATCAGGGGAAGTCTGAATAAGTGGTGCCTAACATATCTGGAATGAAGAGAAATTGAAGATGATTTTATTACTTTTTTTTGTCAGAATCTATATATAGATAGATACTATAGATAGAGATAGGAAATTCAAGAAATTTTCTAAGAATCTAGAGTTTTTAAATCCTTTTCTCCTTGGTGTATTCAATTATTAATCTGTTACTCATGTGATAAGGCCAATTAAAGTCATTTAAATAAAACTGAAGCGATTACCTAAAAGGGCACCAATTACCAATGAATTCACCAATGTCTAAGGGGTTAATGTGATTATGTCATCGTTTGTTATAGCCAACAGTGCTTTCCTTGGATGAGAGGAAATAAGAGTTACTCTGGCAGGTCTGATTTCAATAATCTATAATGTATTTGTGTCACTGACTTGATTTTATACAGTTTTTTTTGTGATATGAAGCGTCATCAGGGTTCTTCATCCTAATGAAAATACTTGAATTTGAATTTCATAAGGTTGGCTTTCATATGTTGATTAGAGCACCGAAATCTGAAAATTGCTTGAATAATCAAATAAATGAGGTTGTTGCTGTCACGTTTTGATGTAAAGAGTGAAACCATATAAAATGAATGTTAATGCTCGCTTTCTGATGTCTTTGTGAAGATTTGTGTGAAAATGGCACCGGGCCTGAATGACTTCAATAAATGACCAAACTCGTCGGTTTGTGTGAAATGTTTCAGATGATCCGTGAGGGCTTCAAATCATTTCATCACAGCCGCTTCATGCTTCAGTTTCTGATCGCAGACTTCAGCCTTTGATCAATTGATGGGCGGACAAAGAAGAAAACGTGAAGCAAAGAAAAACCATCACAGGAACACCGGAACTTTGTTTACCTTCAAAATAAAAACATTTGTCTCATCGCAGACTTTCACTTTACACCAGTCGTCTAATGTAGTTGGATTGTCGATAGATTTTGCTCCTTTTTATTAATAATAATTAATTACTGTGGATTTACGCTGTATTATAAATAGAGTGTAAATCTACAATAGGAGGTACTATATTGTAGATCTTTTGTCGTTACATGTCTGTGATTTCACTCTGTTTTAGTGGTTCTTAAACTGTGATACAAGCACCAACCATAGCATAAGTATTTTAAGTGTGGAAACTTATCAATAAATTCAATATTTCATTAAAAACCGCTCTTAGAGTTAAGAATCCATCCGTTGTCTTTACCACTTATCAATATTAGCGTCGGTGAGGCTGAAAGAGTATCAAAATGAATTTATAATGTATTTTTAATAGTAAATATTCTAACTCATCCCATGTGCACATTTTGTACTTCCGTTGAAAGTAACTAAGGAGTAGTTCAAGTTCAAGTTTGCTACGGGGGTTGTATAAATGAACATTTATTTTGAAAAGAGATAACCGGAACTCGTGATTTAAAAAAATCGTGGCTTTTGACAGCTCCGACAAAATTAAACGGTGCGCTCCGCTGTAACCGCACATCAAGCAGACAGCAGTGTGTAAGGCACAGGTGGAGAGGGTGAGAGAGGAGAGAGAGAGAGAGAGAGAGAGAGAGAGGACCCAAAGGATCAGTGTTATGACACCCAGGCTGTCATTCAAAGTCTGTGTAGATCACAGTAACTGCTGACATAAAAATGGGAGCTTTGCGTAAAGTGTCTTCATTCAGTCCCAGCTCGCCATCCAGGTGTGAGTCCTCGGTAAAGTGGGACGCAGCGTCGGAGCGCACCGGTGGCCGAGTTGAGCGCTCCTGAAATGAAAAAGATCGACGATGATTTTGGTGTCCAATTAAGTATGGGCGCGAACATCCTGGAGTCCAACTCCAGCAGCAACTTGACTCCTGCGGTCCTCGAGGCTGGGACCTCCCTGCCGGGCTACCTGGTGGTGATCTTATCGGTCCTCATGGTGACTCTGGTTGTCGTGGTGGTGGCTGGGAACGCTCTGGTCATTATGGCTTTTATTGTGGATAAAACCCTGAGAACTCAGAGCAACTACTTCTTCCTCAACCTCGCTATTTCAGATTTTCTCGTGGGTGAGTTGGTGTCTTTTTCCCCTTTCTTTGTGTCCTCCATACATTGGCTCATGATCGTCCCTTTGTCCTTATAAGTAAGTGAACCACCAAAATGGTGTATGCACACACCCTCAACACAGAACGAGATTTAAACTCATGATTGTGTGTATATGATTCCAATCTTTTTTTAATATAATTTAGTTTGCCATGGCATTCACCATCTTTTTTAATCTTCCCTATAAATTGCCTGCTGCTGTCAGTGCAGGGTGTTCAGATTCCCAAAATGTCTGCAGGGTGGCTGTTGGAATCATGCAGTCAGCCTGTAATTTGTCAAATGTAATTGATCTCAAATACCTCCCCTGCTGCGTGCACGGGGGTGTCGAGAAGAATGTTAATAGTGAGTTGTGGCCAGTTTTGGGTGCAGGGTTCCCATCATCATTCAGTCTTGCCTGTTCCAGGTGCCTTCTGCATCCCAGCGTACATCCCGTACAACCTGACAGGCAGGTGGATGCTGGGTAAAGGCCTCTGCAAGGTGTGGCTGGTCATGGACTACCTGCTCTGCAGTGCATCTGTCTTCAACATTGTCCTCATTAGTTATGACCGCTTCCTGTCAGTCACCAGAGCTGTAAGTATCGGCTGCAGAGGTGCCCGTTAGCTCTCTCTCTCTCTCTCTCTCTCTCTCTCTTCCTCTCTTTTCTGTTTCTCTCTCTCTTACACTCACACGCACACATTAGGGAAGTTCATTCCAAAATGTCTCTGTCCAAGGTGGTTCAGTTTGCAGTGCAGTGCACGGTGCCCTCCCCCCTTCCACAGGCGTCCGCTTTAATCTGTCAATTTGCCCAATTATTTAACTGTATGATTATTGGATCAGTAAATATTTCAAATGCAAAGCTGCTCATCTGTATCAGTAACAGCCCACATGGACGGATGTAATTTGGTTTCGGGATCAGCATAACAACTTATAGATTCTTAAAAACATGGTCAATGTGGGTTATCAGTCAACCACATAATATCAATAAATCACTACATATCAATCACTTAATATCAATCAATCACTTAATATCAATCTATCAGTTAATATAATCCGTGTCTTTCGGTTGTCTTGCTAAAGCCCTCGGTTGGTGTTTTATAAGCATAAACAATCTAATCTGACATATTTGCACGCAGATATTGTCGAAGGTCTCAAGTCTTCGTTTTAGAGATTCGAAAACGTCTTTACAATAGTCAGAAGTTTTATGATTGTATGAATCTTTTTGTGGGTTCATTATTTGTAAATAATGTTTGTTTAGTTTTTAGCATCTCTATGTTGAGGCTAGCTAAGTCAAACAATGTCAGCGTCAGAGAGGATGTCTGGAATGAAGCGAGAATGATTTGGTTGATTTGGTTTTATACAACAGTTTGCAAGAAACATCAATGGCCATTTCATTCAAATTGAGGAGGTTTGAAATGATATTAGAGGGCAGCCGCAAGCCAGACAGCAGCTACTGCTAGCTAGCCAGCTGCTAATGGTGTTTTCCAGACATGCTACTTGTAAAAGTGCTACTGGGTCAGAGTTCGTGCTGGGAAACTCAATCGGTTTCTCTGACAACGTGTCACGTGAACTTATATCAGTAAATCAATGTGAAATAGTGACAGAAACACCTTATACTTCTGGTTAAAATCAACAAAAACAGAGGATAATTTATTAATGTGTAAATTTTATAGTCTCATCAAAATGTATTTTTGTATTTCGAAAATACAAAATATTGTGTTTTATTTTGATACACTTTTTGGACACTCTTGTTTAGTGACTTATTTGGGCACTTTTCAGTATTTTATTTTGATATATTCACAACAGGAATATTTTCGTTTGACACAAATTACATATTCATGTTTTTTTGACTGCATAGCGCTGATTTGCGAGGGGGAAGATTTGCAATGATTTACATTAGAAATAGGTTTGTAGTGTCTTAAATGAACACTTGAGATTGGGGCCAGCAGCAATCAAAATGATCGTGAAGTGGCTCAGTTCATCACTTTCTAACTGAAAAAGTGGGTTTGTTGAGCTGTTCATTAACCAAAGTGCTGAGTGATACTTGATGGTTTATGGTAACAAGAAAGACGGGTGGCGAATACACCCAAAACGGCAGGAGTAAACAGAAAAGCCTCGCTAAATGGTGGAGTTCAAGACGGAGAAGTAAAAACGGGGGAGAGAGAGAGCGATGGTGATGAGGCTGAAGGAGCAGAGGAGCAGAGAACAGATGTCTCCTTCACACTATTGTCTCAGATTGTTGCTCATAGCTCGACACCGGTGTCATCTCTTTGGCTCCGGTGACACACGGCGGAACAAGAGGCTCATGAGTGTGTTTTGTTTGCAGCATCACACTTCTGCTCTGCAGCTCCACAATACAAACGGGGGCCTCATGCGAACAAACCACTCAGAGAGGAGACGAGTGTGTTTGTCAGCGAGCTGGAATGCGAGCAGCTGCGGCTGTTTGAATTGTAACAAAAAGTGTTTATTGCATAGTGTATTTTATGTCTAAGTGTGTTTATCGCCGCGTCATTTCAAGTTGTTCTTCTGCCAATTTTCCATGCAGGTTAAATACAGGGCTCAGAGAAATATGACCCGTCAGGCCGTGCTGAAGATGGTGGCCGTTTGGGCGTTGGCCTTCCTCCTTTACGGCCCTGCCATCATCTTCTGGGAGGCGATTGTCGGCCACAGCATCGTCCCCGTCCACGAGTGCTATGCCGAGTTTTACTTCACCTGGTACTTCCTGCTCAGTGCTTCTACCTTTGAGTTTTTCTCCCCGTTTGTGTCGGTGGCTTACTTCAACCTCAGCATCTACCTAAACATCCACCGCAGGAACAAGAACGGCGGTGCGGGTGCTGAAGACGGCACCAACGTCCAGAAACCTGCCAAGAAGCACCGAGAAACGGGGGCCTGGTCTGTGTTTTTCGTGAAGACCCGGAAGGTGTCGTCCAGCGAGCCCACTGCAATCTCAGCAGTCATCGAGGACGACGACGGCCTGTCCCCGTCTTCCAGCGGGGACCCCGCTACGAGCCAGATCTTCGTGCAGAGGGACAGGTTCTCTCCCGGCAGGAAAAGCTCCAGACTCTTTCAGCACACGGCCTCCTGCATGGCGCCCGGGCGCCGAACGCAGGGCTCTCGTCTTACCCGAGACAAAAAGATCGCAAAGTCTCTGGCCATCATCGTGTGCATTTTTGGGATTTGCTGGGCTCCTTACACACTACTGATGATTATTCGAGCCGCTTGTAGTGGTACATGCGTGGAAAACTACTGGTACGAGATGACGTTCTGGCTTCTGTGGTTAAACTCGGCAATCAACCCTTTCTTGTACCCTCTGTGCCACAGCAGCTTCCGAAGGGCTTTCTCAAAGATCCTGTGTCCTAAAAGACAATCCGTCCAACCTCAGATTGAGGCTCAATCTTGCTAGACGACCCGAATTGCACTTAATTTGTGAATGCAGTAACTGTTGTTGGTCAAACCATGTAAAAAAAAAACCCCACACACTGTTCTTCCATCAGAAACCCAGAAAACAAAATCAGAGTCACAACAGATAAGACAGAGGTAGAACGATGACTTAACAAAATCATGGAAGAAGAGCAAGAGAGAGAATTACAGTTGTAATAATTAACAGGGTGAAGTACCTAAGGCAACTTTAAAAGCAGATATAATTGCTCCTCCATTAACTGACAGATGGGTTGAAGTGGACTCTTGAAAGCAAATGTCAGATTTTCATTTCAGAAAGTAACTTAACGTCGCAGACAGTCTTTCTAAGTAGGGCAGGAAGGACTGACACGGTTTAATGTTCTCACCGTTCGGATCTTCGCGCACTGAAAACTGAGGAATGGCGAATGAAGCAGTATTTCTTAAGAATGTATAAAGAGCCGCCTGACGTTGGATAATTCTCTATATTCTGAATGAAAGCAAACTCCAGTCAGACATTTGTTTTGTTTCACCACATTGTAAGCGTTTTCTAATTTATATCGAACCGATGTCAAGGCAAAGCAAGTTTATTTTTATAGCGTCACTGAGACACGAAGGCGATGCTAAGTGCTTTACAAATGGATAAAAAGACATTAAAAAGATGAATCAAAGTATTTAAATGACGACTAAAAGGAAGGCATTAAAGTCCAAATGTTTAAAATAGAATAAAAGCAATAAGTCAAGAAGACGTCAAAGTTAAACTGGAGGTCACTCAGAAGGATCGAACTATCTTTAACAGTCTCAATCTGTCAATGATGAAATTTAAGAGATTATTTCCGTGCGTTTTTTTCATCATTAGTGAGCGCACGTGTTTGCAAAGGTTTGGACTAATCCATTCATGAGATATAGCACTTTATGAATATGAATACTTTATACATGAGCCATGCCCAACGAGCTTTGGTAGACAATTATAGGAAATATTTAAAAAAACAAAGGTAAAATTGGTGGAAAATGTTGTTCGGTGCAGAGGGTTCAAAAACTACAGGCAAAAATATAAAAGCGATACGAACATTTTACGTATTCTTCCCTGGATCATTTCCAACCTGCACACTAAGTTTCACTAAAATCTGTCAGTAACCTTTCCAGACATCCTGCTAACAGACAAACAAACACAGGAAAAACATAACCTCCTTACCGGGGGTAATTACAGCGACGTGACGAGCAGCAAACTGGGGTTTGAAGCTTTGATTTTATCAAGCTGAGTGTCGGAGCAGACGTCAGACCGTCTCAGAGTTTACTCCAGAGGTGTGTATCATAGAAACTGCTAGCCTTCAGATGACTCGATGCCCTGGATGCTTCAAAACGCACAAACAGATAAGAGGTGCATTTTAGTCCGAAACCATTTTGTGCTTTATGGACGAGCAGGAACATTTTAAAGTCGATCAAGGTGTGGAGCGATGTGTTTGACTCTCAGTGTTAATGAGGACTCCTGCTGCAGCGTTCTGAATAAGCAGGGAGGGGATTTATGATCCATTATAGTTTTATAACCTTTCATAATCCTACTGCACAGGACACCCTTCGGTATTTATTTCTAATATATACTGGAGGCGTTAACCCTTTGGAGTCTAACGTCATTTTACAGTTTTACTTCTCACCAATTTTGGCTTGGTTTCAGAATGGTTTTCATTCTTGAAGAAGAAACTCTGAGACAACGAATGAATGAATCTAAAATGTGTTTTTTTAACTTTACTGGACTAGAAAATGAACAACTGTAAATAAAAAGTAACTGTTTTGTATTTCAGAATAAAACCCCACCTCCAGAAGACAATAAACAAATAAGATTAAAGTTATCGGTACGTAAAGTGGTAGAAATGATATTAGACTCCTGAATGTTGATTTAAAAAAGCAATCGGAAATCAAAATGTTGATTCCTTAAATCTCAAAGCACCTCCTGTAAATGAAAGAAGACAAAATATTTATATACTGACCACTGAAAGCACTTTGATCCCAGTGATGTTTTGTACGGTTTTCTGTGAAAAACGGGCTCAGCTGTACCTGCCAACACTGAATCAGCACTTAATTTTACAGGGTGTTTATGAGGATGTACAAAATGTAAAGCACTGTAAAATTAGAGCAACATTAAGACTTTTGTACAATATCTATGCCAAACTAGATCATTGTGTACCATCACTGGTTTATACACTTTAAGCATACTTGACTTCTTGGTTTCTTGCCTATGAATATGTGTCAGTGTAAGTAGCCAAAGACACAATAAAGAAGAAGACTCTCTGCCGTTCTGTAAGCGTTGTAATTTTGCATTATTTGTATAACTTTGACTATAGATAGTGTTGAGTGTTTTACGGGGACTAAAGCGTCTCTGGGATGTCAGGTGGAAGTGGAAATGCAGTGGAATACCTGGAATCTGAGAGGCAGCGCTTCATAGCCACCATCCGTGGATCTGTGTAGTTCCTGGTTGACATTTGCACAACGCTGAACAGAAATGAGGAGTGGGTGGCTCACAAAGTGCAGACTCCATGCTTGAGATGTCATTTTGACAAGCAGCAGTTCTCCATATACTAGGAATGCCTCGACTCGATTCACTCAGATCATCACGCCTGAACTTTTGTTCTCCGTCATTTCGTCTCGTCAGTTCGTTATCAAACGGTTGTTTGGTTTCAGTTGCGTCTAAATTTGACGATGCTGGGCCTTGAGAACCACACTTAGAACTATAGGAACAATGGCAGCTCAGGAACCAAATTAGCCGTAGCACCTGGAGAATGGCAAAGGTTTCCTAAATCATCTCCTGTGGTTGAAAAGATGATAATGTGCTGTAGCTTATCTCAAAGTGCCAAAAAAAATTTCACACAGACTCCAATCAGATATTGAAGCGCCAGTCCAGAATGTTAAATATCTGAAACACTCGTGATGCTTGCAAATGATTTTTGGAAGGTTAATCAGAAGGGTAGAGTCTTCACAACAAACTTAACACGGCTGATAAAACGAGACATTCCTGTTCGGAAGATTGTTGTCACACTTTTATTATCTGATCATAAAGGCTAAAATGAATTACTTGGGCGGGGCTGAACTTTCGAGCTTTGACCTTTGTTATGTATTTTTAGCACCGACAGATAGAGAAAGCATCCGCAAAAGCATGTCGACGGTTAAGACCAGGAAACCAGGAAATAACAGTTTTGCTTTGTACTTTGGGGAATTAAGAGTGGTGCTTCTGAGTCAAAACAGTCCCTCGGGAGCTATGGGAAACAGAATGGGAAACGCGTCATACTGACAGGATGCTGGTTGCTATGTTGCCTTATTTCAGTCAACAAATGTAAGAAAAGTCAAATCAGTAATCAGACAAATGTAAAGGTTGCAGTGTATAAACTGTTTACATGATGGGG